>PKRV01001304.1:653589-679850 GCA_003709505.1 Hyphantria cunea | reverse complement strand
AAGTATTGTAATTTCAAATTAACAGTTTTTATATATATTTAGTCCATATGAAAGAATACCTCCGGCACTTGCAAGTAAAAAAAAAAGTTTCTGTTTGTCTGTTTCGTCTAATCTATGGATAGGCTGTCATGAGAATTAAATTATTCACCTAAGGGGTAATGGTGAGGGCCATGCTCAGAGTTTATTTGCGTGAACGAATCACGTCACATTGCTTGGACAAAATATGAATGAGGCATAATAATACTCGAGTGGCGACCACGTATCTGAAGACGGAACACGGTAAGGCCCCATAAGGTGTCTCGACGACCTGATGAGGTTCACATGAAGCCGTTGTGTGTGACTCAGAAGAGAGCCTTGATGCAGATAACTAAATTACTTAAATTATCAAGTAGGTAAACGAAAAACAAAACTTTTTTGTATACGTACATTGGTATTAGTCATATACAAGTTGTTATCTAGTATTTTAGTTATCAAAGGATTATTTGAGGCTTTACTGAATAATCAGATAAGGGAATTAGTCCATTGAATTCTTCTAAAAAAGTAGATTAGGCCACTACGGGGTAAAACATATTTGCGCTATGTTTGTATGCGCATGAGGCGCTCATAGCCCAGTTGCACTGTGATTAGAAACAATCACCGAGGGTAAGCAACGACGGCGCGGTCAGTACCTGGATAGGTGACCGTTGGTGGCATGTTACCCTGAGCGTCTCCGTGATTCGGAGGTCACGTTAATCAGTCGGTCCCGGTTGTTATCATACGATAACAGTCGTGAAGTTTAGCCAACGGCAAGATACGTAGCCACAACGTATTCTTGCCAGTCCCCAACTCGCACTTGGCCTGCGTGGGGACGTATGGCCTTAACCCTCTCCTGAGAGGAAACCCGAGCCCAGCAGTGGGACATTATGGGTTGTTGATGATGATGATGATGATTGATGCTGTGCTTGTGCGACCTTCACATGTAACGAAAACAGAACCATAGCTTAGTGCCATCTAACGAAGACACACTGAACGGAGTAAATATTAATTCTGTGTCCCGCAATTATAGTTTTCACGCCGATTATTATACATACGTCTTTCCACATCAACCGTTGGGTAGTTGTCTGCCACGCAACTCACCTAATCGGAGGACCTTTTTTTATGTTGGAAAAACCTTCCGACCACCCTTTAGTACTGGATATACCAGTATTTTATACACCATAACATACCTTTCCATATAGTTTATACTCAATAAAATACCTTTTCTACATTTAATGAACAAGTAAAATTATTAAAAAAAAACCCGACTCTGTTAATATCTGTCATCTATATTAAATTCAGTTTTTTTTAAATAAAATATATAAGTGTTTTACCACACTCGATGTATTTTGAAAACATTTTTTTTTTAATTACTTTTTGGCGCCAAATGTTTATTTTTATTTTTATGTACCCAGTGCAACTCTCAAGACTAAGACGAATCTATTGACGGAGATCGTTTTTTTGTTTTTTTTAAGACGGTCCCCATTTCATGACATTCACATTTTTTTTATATTCTTTATCATTATTTTCATCTCGACGAAGATTTGAAGACTTTAAAAACTGATATTGGCAGAAATAACTGATTAGCTGGTTATCATTTCATCAAAAAAAAAAAGAAGAATCTATTTACACCACCCGCATAAAAATACGACAAGCCGTTTAGCTCTAGGGCGTGCCAAGGAAATATACGTACATACATACACTCAAAAAACATAACCTCGTTCTTTCGCAGTCAGGTAAAAACTGTGCATGAAACGTAACTAGTCATTTCCCATCTTGCAATCCAAATTACCACGTTAATCAGAACGATGTGTACAACTTCCCAATTGTTTATAAACAACGTAGCGTTGTCGGAAATTCGGTGAAGGATAGAGCAATAATTTTCCTAGAAGTCGATTGTATAAATGTTTGAAATTTTTAAATTGATACACTACCAGTATTATATAGTTTCTAAAAACTTTGTTTAGCACAAAAAAAATGTGAGTGGTATACCTCGGCACATTGCTTTCTAGCCTTTCTAGCCGAAAGGGTCAACATCTTAGGACACATTTCTCTCGACCAGAATGACAACACGGCCTCACATAAATCAGTGATAAGCAAAAGCTAAAGGGATTATTTTGGTTTACAGTGAGTGAGCGAGAGGAGTAAAGTATTTTTTTTTTTAAAGGCAACTCCCGCTTTAGGAATATAAATTCCTGTGTCGCGGGGATCTTTACAAACATACATGAAACGGACACAAAGTACACCCAGACTTAGAACAACAATTTATGGATCACACAAAGTGTCGTCCCATGTAGGATTTGAACCCACAACACTTGGCGCAGTAGGAAGCTGTGTGGCGACCACTGAAACCACTTCTTTTTTTTTTTTTTGACGTTGTGGAATGCCTTTACGCACTTCGCTCCCCCCCTACGGGTACAGGGAGTTCGCTTTGTGTGGGACTCCTGACTGACACCAGCCAGACTACCCACTAAACCACCACGGTGTGCCACTCTGCGCCTGAGACGGGAGGGATCCGGGAACCGCTTTCTTACGCCATCCGGACCAACCACTGAAACCACTAGGCCAACCGTGTAGTTGCAATGCAATTGCAATTACTTTAATTGCATCTGTAATTGTAATTACTTTAAAGATAACCACACTTCTGCCTCTTTTCTGTTGTTTACCCGTTTGTTCATTTGCCTTTAAATCATATTAGCATCATCATCATTATCTCAGCTGAAAGATGTCCACAGCTTGACATAGGCCTCCCGCAAGTATACAGAAAAGTAAATAATATTTGAAAAGAGGAAAATTATAACTGAATTCATTTAAAAGTTAATTTTCTAAGGTTTTTTCAGTCAATATTTAGTTACCGTTGTCCTTGATTAAGTTTAATTTTCAACTGTGCCAAGTATGACAGCGTAACGGTACATCTTATATAGTTAGTACATATTTATGTTGTTTTATGCAGTCGTAAATAGGCTATTTATTAGCTCTCAATCAAATTCAGATCATAAATAGATATGATGAACGAAGAACAAAGGTCTATAAGAGAATATTCATCAATAAATATGTAGTTTTGTTACGGCCGCGTGCGCATATACAAAACGTAGGTGTGTTTGTGTCGTACGGAGTCGTTATCTTGAATACGGATGCTTTGATGTTTGTAAACAATTAATTGGTCTGTAGGTAGAATGTTCATCAGCCTGATAGATTAATGACTTGTGAAATATAAATGGAGTAAATTGAATGAGTAACAAGGAACGCTTTGAACACAACGATGTCAAAGAAAAAATTAATGGCGTATAGATAGATAGATAATTATTTTTGTACTAGAACACAGAGTAACAAAATATATAACACAGTTTACATTACAAATTATTTAAAGAGCTAAAATATAACCCGACTTCATAAAAGCGTTTGATTAAATTCAAATAACTATATCACCCGGCCATTCATCAACAACCCATAATGTTTCACTGCTGGGCTCGGGTCTCCTCTCAGGAGAGGGTTAAGGCCATACGTCCCCACGCTGGCCAAGTGCGGGTTGGGGACTGGCAAGAATATGTTGTGGCTACGTAAATCTTGCCGTTGGATTTTTTAAGCCGCCCGAAGGCCTCCAACTAAGCTTCACGACTGTTATCGTATGATAACAACCGGGACCGACTGCTTAACGTGACCTCCGAATCACGGAGACGCTCATGGTAACATGCCACCAGCGGTCACCCATCCAGGTACTGACCGCGCCATCGTTGCTTAACCTCGATGATTGTTTCTAGTCACCGAGTGCAACTGGGCTATGAGCGCCTCCCGGCCATTATTACAAATCTATTGACACGTCGGTCATTAAAATCGGTTCAGTAGTTTAGGAGCTACTGTAGAATATACATAGAAAGAAAGTCAGAACTATTACCCTCCCTTTTAGCTTTGCTATAGTCTGGTAAAACATATACATCACTAAATCCTGAACACACGTGCACGACCCTAAATATGAATTCGAAATTCCTACCAAAATGCTGTCCTTATTTGCTCTCATAGTCTTACAATACAAGCACGGCATGAACGATACTTTATATTCTTCCCAAGGATATATTACTGCAGAGACAAGGAAACTTGACACAAACAATATACCAACCAGTCTGACCAGCGCGGTATATTGGGCCTACTCCACCATTTTATGCAGGATCTCATGCTCAGCAGTGGATTGTTGAAGGCGTTGATGTTTATGTCGAACTTAACAACATATATTTTCGATCCAAGCGGGCAGTATAATGATCTAATAGTTCAGAATATAATATGGTGTAAGAAAGATCTATACAAATAAAGTGACTGTTTGTAGTTTCAAAATAACCGCTTTTACTAAATGCATATGTATACACACGGTACATACGTATACCAAATTTTTTTTTTCATATTTTACCTTACAGTCCGTCTGACTATCTGTTTTATTCGGCTAATCAGTGGAAGGGCTGAACCAATTTTGACGGACTTTCACTGGCAAATAGCTGAGGAGTAACTTAGATTAGACTAGCTGCGACCCGCTGCATTGCTTGCAGTTGATGATACCGCGAGTAATACCTCGGGGCCATCGAGTAAACAATAAATACAGAACTCAACAATTGCCTCCTCTAAAACACGTTTTTCTCAGTTAACGTTCAATTGTTTAATACCTAGATAGAGCTCGTTCACTCTGGTAATAACCCGAATAAACTGTACGGAACCAGTTAACGTTTAATTGCTGCAATTTTCATCGATTCGTTACTTCAGGAATTTTTATTATCGATTATGGGTATTCGCACAATGGGCTATCGATCTATTATATTTGAAGCATTTATATATATATATATATATATACATATGTCGTCTACTTCATAGTTTATTTTATGGACTTGAGGGCAAACGAGCACTGTCTGTATCGCCTGAACACCCAACACTAGTGACGTCACTAGTGTGTTACCGGCTTCAGAGGGGTCGGCACAGCACATACACTGCACAGGTGCTCTTTCATACCGGTTTTCTGTAAGGCCGTGGTATCACTCCGGTCGAGCCGGCTCATGCCAAAGCGTGGCTCTTCTACGACTAGTTATAAAATTAAAAGTCAACTAGTAAGTACCCATTCTCGAGTCAAAACAGTTGATTAAGGTACATGCACTTAGCACGTCGAACGTTCTCGCCGGGTTTTAATTACCTCGATAATATCATATCATAATAATTAGGTATACTTATATTTAAAGTGACAAGAAGTTAAGGATATCAAAATGGGGTGTAGCAATCCCCATCTCCAATGCCGTACCTATTGACCAACTTTTTAATCTATAAAATGGGTACACATACGCCTTGTCTGGTAGGAATCGGATAGTCAATTACAATAGATGTAAGAAATCAGATAATCATCATCAGCCTATCGTAGTCAACCGCCGGACAAAGGCCTCTCCAATTTTACGCCACTTGATTCGATTTTCGGCTTCAGAAATCAAATAGAATCATTTTAATTCATTTTCACACTAATTGCTGCTACAATTAAATAAGCGATCGATTAATAATATATCCATGAATGTGCATTATTGATTTTTAATGACACACCCCATGCTGCGTTTCTATTTTGTTGAGAAGTATGATATATGATAATACCTCTCAAACATTCTTTATATGCATTTAAAACAAATATGGTCCTCAAAAGTATAATACCACATTTACAGTCATCATCTTAAGCCTATTCCATTTTACTGCTGGTTTTAGAGAAGGTTCTTTATAGAGAATTAAGTTCTTTATAGTTTTGACCTATGATGAAACCGAAAGTCTTTTACGTATACTATCATAGGTTCTCACTGGCCATACACAAACTCTAATAACTTGTACCATACACTCATCATACAACGCGAAGACAATAATATAATTATAGTCCTTCCAGTCCATTTATATACACATTTATTTTGCACAAATTACTTATACATCTCTCTCTCTCTCTCACACACACACATACACACACACATTACACTACACTGCACTACTACACACAACCTACACAGCTTAGATAGATTTGATCTTATTTAATGTTAATTAATTTTGTAAATTAATGATAAGTTTGTATAGAATTAGGTTCCTAGCTTAGTCTTTATTTTCTTGTTTTTTTGGAGGCGCAGTTGCAGTTTCTTCATTTTATGTTTCTTTATTATCTTGTTGAGCCTATTACATAAAATAAAATAAAAATATTGGCCGTAGGGTGGGCCTGGAGATCTGTCACACAGGCTTCGAGCCTAGTATGTACTCCAGCTCTCACTAGGGTATTTAAAAAAAACTGTTATATATGTAACTAGATCTCATGAAACTTAAATTGTACCTTTCCTGTGAGAGAAATAAAGTATTTAATAGAATAGAATAGATTAAACTCTTATCTAATTTAAATAAATCTTGTGAGTTAGGCGCACATAAGTTACATATAACGTCTATACCCCAAAGGTTGACTAGTAGACCTTGGTCAGTAAGACCGTCGATGTACAAAAGTGCATAAAGTTATAAATAAAATAAGTATAACAATATGTTTTGAACTGTTATGGTACAAAAATCGTTAGGAATGGCAGTTCATATTACACTGGACAGTAAAATAAAACAAGACATTTAAAGCGTCGTTTGACCGCCAGACAGGAAACAACACAAGCATATGAAAACAATTAAAAATTAAATAAAATTAATGTTGACCCTAAGCTAAAACGTTAATTAGAAATCGTATTTATTTTCCGTATTATTTTTTCGGTTCAAGAAATACTGTCATGGCCTCGAAATCGCCTTGAGGAGCATTTTAGTGATGTCACATCCCTTAATTGTTATTACTTTGAACTTCTTTTAAACCGAAAGAGGCACCTCGTTATTAATGACAATTACAAATCATATGGGCCTTGCACAGAACATGTCTGGCCTTAACCCGCTTCATCAATCATCATCGTCAACAACCCATAATGTCCCACTGCTGGGCTCGGGTCTCCTCTCAGGAGAGGGTTAAGGCCATACGTCCCCACGCTGGCCAAGTGCGGATTGAGGACTGGCAAGAAAACTTTGTGGCTACGTAAATATTGCCGTTGGATGTTTTTAAGCCGACTAAAGATCTCCAACTAAGCTTCACGACTGTTATTCTAAGATAACAACCGGGACTGACTGTTTAACGTGACCTCCGAATCACGGAGACGCTCATGGTAACATGCCACCATTGATCACCTATCCATGTACTGACCGCGCCGTCAATGCTTACCCTCTGGTTCTGGTTTCGTATTCACCAACGTGACGTGACAACAGCACGAATGCTATAATTTCAGGGTGATTTTCTGCGAGAGGATAGTATCGCTCCCGTCGCATCGATCCGATTGTACTCAAATCAGTGTGGTTCTATTAGCCAATGCCCCCTAATCATTTCACATACGCAATTTTCCGTTCTTCCATCAATATTATCTGCAATATAAAAATATATTGCTCGGGTCGGACGATAGGGTTGCTCACGAAGAATTCCGATATTATCTATCCGATTTTCACGTTTTTTGAAGTGAAAACTTCTTTAGCGGCTTTGTGCACTTTTTGTGATGGCTAAATATGTTAAACTCCGTGACCTGATTAAAAATTCGTAAGATTTTGTGATGAGTGAAAATGTTAAACTCGCGTCAGGACACGTGACCTGATTGAAAATCCGTAAGACGGAGGGAGAGTAGACCATAAATTGTCATGTTTGTGTACGATAGCGCAATAAATGAATAATGTATTTTATCACATAAATGATAGTACTTTTATACTGATAATTAAAGCAATCCTAACCATTCCAAAATATCAAAAATGCACAACGTTAATATTCAAGTTTTCACTTCTGCCGGCATTCCCAGAGTGCAACCCGATTTTCATGTTTTTACTGGCGTGCCTAAGATACGATATTTAACATCACGCTTAGACCAATAGGAGCCGAGTATGATGGAAAAGAGATGCAGAAGAAGTGGCGTAGGATGCTTATTATATAAAAGGTATATTCCTTCTTGAGTATATCTCAATTTTTTCCCATCTAGTTATATTAAAACAAAAATTATATAAAAAATGTTATAGGTACACACAGATGTAGATATAAATATATGTATGTAATAGTGTGTTACCTACATTAAATTAATGCCTTAGCTTGACACTCATCTCAAATGGTACTCAGTACTCTACTTCTCCATATAATTAACATAATGTATTTAAAAAATAATATCAATTTACACAAGTATTTTTCATTTATTTACAGACAAACAAAATGAGTTGTGTAAAAACAACGACTCATTTTCTTTGTCCGTACCAAAGATTATNATACGACGTAAGTGTTCAAAGGGTCGCCACGCCGCTCTCTACATCGCCAAATATTTTGGATTCAAATACCACAAGCGACAATGTATGACCTCCAAGTGGTATGTTTTTGTGTCCGTTTCACATATGTTTGCAAATTTGAAACAGAATATTATATATATTATAGTTTGTGAACTCTTTAGACTCCGCTTACTGAAACTTAGTTTGAATAGTTCGGTGTTAAATGATAAATGAACAAGGGTCATTGAAAGTGGTTAGCTGACACGAGTTGAATGTCTAGGAGCAAATCACCTATTAGACAAGTAGAATGACATTTATAAATGACTAGAGGTGAGACATACAAACTGGAATATATATTTAGATAGATAGACAAGTAAGGTACTAATTACTAAGGCGAATAGTGTATAATGCAGGACCTTGTAAAAAAAAAATAGTTTTTTTTAATATCGTTTTTTACCTGTAGCTGCTAGATATATATTATAAACTATGATATACCAATAGCTTTTAGCCCCACGTACAATGATTTTAAATTACTGTATTATTTTTCTTGAAATTATGGAATAAATATTTTCTACTATAAAAAAAAAACTAGTTTACTAAAAGCACACGTGGTCTTGTAACATAAGTAGTTTGTCTTAACTTTCACCTTTCAGTTAGACTAGTTACTAAACGTGTTTCAAGTTTTTTATTCTATTACTTTTGTATTAATGACGAATTAAACATCCATAGCATATACCGGAAATACTATCAACACATCAGTCACATATGTACAAGGAAAGAATAGGTAAACAAGTAATATATACTCTCAACTGTCGGCACTTGATGGAACTTGTTGAATTACATTCTAGAATAAATATAAATAAATAAATAAATATTTCAGACATCTAACACACAACGCCATCTAGTCCCAAACTAAGCAGAGCTTGGATTATGGGTACTAGACAACTGATATAATACTTGTATACGTCTTATTTTTGTAAATACATACATATAATACATAGAAAAGACACAAACTTCGAAACAAATATTTGCAGATCATACAAACATTTGATCCGACCCGGGAATCGAACTCGAGACCTCAGTAACAGCAGTCGCATACGCTACCACCAGGCCACCGAGGTAGTAATTTTTTACTAGTAATTGAACTTACTTTTACTTATTTTTACTATTTAGTTTCTAATTATTTTTAAGTATTTGTTACAAATAGTGGAATAAGTACTAGTGAGATTATTTCTAGAAAAAAAATAAGTATTTGTTCGATTTGGCGTACGGTACGTACTCGTTTTCTGAATCTTGGTATTCATAATACGTATTAGATACGTTCACCTCTATGAATAGTAATGTATGTTGTCGTGTCTTTGACAAGTTATTCACATATAATTAGTTTACTTACCTTCCTTCTTATTTCAGTGTTTATTTGACTTACTTTATTTACTTCTATAATACAATTACGGTTGATATCACCTGTAGACTTAAGATTGATTGTTATGTATGTCACGCGGGCCCTTATTACAAACCTATTAACACATTATTAATTAAATTCAGTTCATTTATTTGGGCACTGCCGTGGAACACACAAACATACACAGACTGCCAAACCCATTCGTTTTTGCTTCGCCGTAGATGGATAAACAGTCTCTAGGCAACGCATATGTGACTTAGGAATAATTTATTTTATGGCAAATGAGCAGACGGATCACCTGACGGTAAGCGATTCCTACCACCTGTGGATACTTGCAACACCAGAGACGTCACAAATACCTTGCCGGCCTTTTAAAAGGTTGCGCTCTTTTTATGAAAGTTTGAAGGTGGCATTGGGAGATCGTTTTTTGTTTTTGCGAAAGACGGTCCCCATTTCATGTCATCCACATTTTTTTATATTTTGTTATCATTAATTCCATCACGACGAAGACTTGAAGACTCGAAGACTTAGACTTGAAATACTTGACATTGGCAGACATAGCTGAACCGGCTGATTGCCATATCATCAAAAGAAGAAGAAGGTGGCATTGGTCCGGGAATGTCGCAGGCGACAGTTCATTCTAATTTTGTTGTGCGAGGCAAAAGTAATTCAGAAAGCGCACAATTCTGGACTGCCAACCATATAAATAATTGCGATGAAACTGCTGTCAAGTCGGGTGATGGCGGAAAGACAACTACACAAAGATAACTACAAAATGTAGTTCAGGAGTTCTGTCATTCAGGCTTGATGAAAGACCTTTATTGTATATGAAACAAATTGTAGCGTCGGTGTTAGGTAAGGGATAATATCCAAAACATTTGAAACAGTGATGGTGTTGTGCCGAGTGGATGAGGGTACCGTAGGCCCATTTTTTTTTTCTTGGAATGCCTTTACCCACTTCGCTCCCCCGGACAGGGGGTTCGCTTCGTGTGGGACTCCTGACTGACTCGCCAGACTACCCACTAAACCACCACGGTGTGCCACTCTGCGCCTGACATGGGAGAGATCCGGGAACCGCCTTCTTACGCCATCCGTAGGATACCGTAGGCCCATACACCAACCCTTACCCCACTTTTACCTCCCCATCTTCTAAAGGCCAGCAACGCTCCTGTGTAACGGGTGTTCATGGGCAGCGGAATCGCTTACCATCAGGCGATACATCTGCTCGTTTGCCTATAACGATAAATGAGCTATCCAACACTAAAAGATATTAAGACTACACAGTTGGCCTAGTGGTTTCAGTGGTCGCCACACCACTTCCTACTGCGCCAAGTGTTGTGGGTTCAAATCCTACATGGGACAACACTTTGTGTGATCCATAAATTGTTGTTCTAAGTCTGGGTGTACTTTGTGTCCGTTTCATGTATGTTTGTAAAGATCCCTCGACACAGAAATGTATATTCCTAATGCGGGAGTTGTCTTTTAAAAAGAAGAAAAGAAGAGGAAGAATTCAAACCAGTAGTACTGAGATTAGCATGTTCACACATAAACTTCTTCAACATTGAATTTCTTTATTCAAATTTTAAACAACATTATTATATGAATAAGGTCTCTTACGTAATTAGATCACAATGGCGTAGTACCGTGGGAACATTCGCAGTCTTGTTGTTGCATTAAATAAGAAGATGTAATATGTATAATATTAGTAACAAAGAAATTCTTCAATTAATATTTTTGTTATATGAGCCAGGCTTAATGACTCTACTCCGCCTGATGGAAAGCATACTCAGAATCCAAGAATAATGGTCACCATACTTATTACGAATTCAGACAATGCAGCATGGTGAGCTACTTCTGCATCATTGGTGCTGTATCTTTTATATAAATGAAATTATTTCTCTACTAGCTTTTATCCACGTGTATATATTTCTGTTATCACATTAAATAGTAGCCGATGCATAATTCTGATGTATAACCTGCATTACTGTAAAGTTTTATCTAAATCCGTTCAGTAGTTTTTGCGTGAAAGATTAACAAAAATTCATACATCCTCACAAACTCTAGCGTTTATAATATTAGAAGGATAGAATGGGAAGTAGGATAATAGCTCTAGTACACGATTGCACTATCAGGTCTAACTTTTTAACTTTCGCGTTTCATGATATTATAATTATTTTCACGGGAATTCAGTCAGTCAGTTTCGGAGGTCAGCCTATGACCACGGCCAGCGCAATCTGGATGAAACGTCAGGCAAATCCCCGTGACAATAATTATAATATCAAGTCTACTAATCACACACACAAAATCTCTGCGAATATCACTATCGTATAGACTGAGGCGCCTGTTTAGAAGGTAACCCCATTAAAAAATGTAAGAATAGGGGATTAAGCAATTAAACATATACCTGGTCTACCTAATGTAAGGAACTATTTTTGTAGTGCTACTTAAGATTAATTGAGTAGCGCATCTGTTTCGATTTTTCATCATCATCAGCCTATCGCAGTCCACTGCTGGACATAGGCCTCTCCAATTTCAGGCCACTTAGTTCGATCTATGGCTTCTCGCATCCAGCTCCTGCCAAACAAATCGGTTGATGCACGAAACATAAAAATATGTATTCGCGAGCTTACAGAATTTTCTTATAAAGATACTAGCTGACCGGGCAAAGGTTGTTTTGCTATATTGCTATAAATTAAGGGTAGATCGTAGAGGGTTGAAAATTTAGGGTTATATATATTTTTAATGCTGTATCATAAAAAAGTAAAAATATTAAATTTTATTTATAAAATAAAAATTTGGGTTGGAGTACCCTTAAAATTTAGGGTGATGAAAAATGGACGTTGTCCAATTCTCAGACTTACCCGATATGCACACAAAATTTCAAGAGAATCGGTCAAGCCGTTTAACTACAAACACTGCGACACAAGAATTTTATTTATTAGATTTATATTATTTTATATTTTACATATTTTATCTATGCAGCTACCTTACAATTTAAATATCTACACGACCCGAAGGTTGATTGGAAGAGAATGCCCTGGGCATTACGTCCGCCGATGTACAATTGTAGTGCCAAAAAGTTTTAAAATAAATAAATAAATATATCGCTAATTATTTTAGTGTTGAAAAACGCTTAAAAAACCCAAAAACTTAAAAGGAAAATTTATTGCTAGGTGTATTATTTTATAGATAAAAATTTGAATACCATGCCGTGTACGTACTTTCTTTCTAAGAATATGTCCAGACCAGGCTCTTTATGATGGTACTATGTTCTAATTACTATTACCTATTGTTACTGTACATATTGTAGTATACAAAAATATGCAATTAATATTTCTAAGTAATATTAAAAACAATCATTCGTCAACATCTAATTATGAAGTCGCAAACAAGGTTGACGAGCCGAACAGCCTTGCCGCGCTACCTACAACAAACAAACACACGTTATGCCCATGATTTGTATCATTTCCGTGTGTACAATCATATTACATGACAAATCACAAGAATAATATTAATAGAAAAAAAATGTTAATTATGTTAATGTTAAAAGATAAATGGAGTAGATTATATGTAGTTGATACTAGTTTATTTTCACTTAAGCTATGAAAACAGAAATCCATACTAATATGTTAAATTTGCGCTTATAGCCCAGTTGAAGTCGGTGATTAGAAACAATCACCGAGAGTAAGCAACGACGGCGCGGTCAGTACCTGGATGGGTGACCACTGGTGGCCTGTTACCATGAGCGTTTCCGTGATTCGGTGGTCACGTTAAGCAGTCGGTTACGTTTTTATCATAGGATAACAGTCGTGAAGTTTAGTTAGAGGCCTTCGGGCGGCTTAAAAAACATCCAACGGCAAGATTACGTAGCTACAACATTGTGTTGCCAGTCCCAATTCGCACTTGGTCAGCGTGGGGACTCATGCCTTTAACCCTTTCCTGAGAGGAGACCCGAGCCCAGCAGTGGTACGTTGTGGGTTTCTGATGATGTTAAATTTGACAGTAACTCTGTCTATCTGCTACGTTTTTCACAGCTAAACCACTGAACGGATTGAGATGATTATCGGATACAATGGATTTACGAAAAAAGAAATAGAATACATTTTGTCGCGGTTATCGATATACCTGTAAGTACATTTAAGCTAGTAATAAAATCGAAAAATTCTGCACGGATTGAGTTAAAATTATGACATGAAATACAACCTACCTCAAAGATTATTTTTAATATATTTTTTTGGCAATTTTGTACCTCATTTTTCATCAATGTTGCAACAATTTGCATCAACCAAACATCTTTATATTTATGTGTGTACTTCGAACTATCTGATCTTTTATCAAGTACTCTAAGGGACACTTTATCAAGCAGTGAACTGATCTGCGGACGTTCTTCTTTTAGTGTCAGGCCCCATATCTATCACAACACATATTAACTTTTAAACTTTCACGTTTCATGACATTCGTTATTAGATAAAAACAATCTAGGCAGGGGTAGCCCAGGCTTTTCTCAGGATAGACTCTGATGAGGCACGGCGTCGTTTCTGCAGGGGACCTAAAGTAACACATTCCGGGTCCTCCTCAGAGCACGGCTACTGAAACCAGCCGCCGGGGTAGTTTTTAGTGGAATCACCACATGTTTGGATCCTTAGTGCCCGAGAAACCGGAGATCCGAAGGTATTTTCCGCTCCGTCAATAAAGAAAACTGAAATAAAAAGGACTAACGAACTGGACTTGACACGATCAATAGATTAAACATATCTTTTAATTGACTGACGTTTTGACTGACCTTCTGAAATACAATTTATTGTTTATGTAATGTTGTATAATACTGACTTGGGAAAAAAGCGACGTATTTCTAAGAATCGTTTGAAAATGGAATTAAATGATTATTTTACTCGCCTAAAACAACTTTACATAACTCTGAGCATTATTTCAAACTTTTTGCCAGACTTTTTCAACCTTTCTGCCAGACTTCAAACAGTTTCTATATTGAGGTTATACCCTTTTGTAAAGAAACTGTAAAACAAGTTACCCAGTGGAATAAATTGGGTAATCTTACTTTTACTAGTAATATAATATTTCATTTCGAGAAAGAATTAGTTTTCTGTGTTCTTTATTAAATTGCTCAATGTAATATGAATAACATATAATTTACTAGTAATATTAACGTGGCAATACATTATCCGACTGCATCATCAGTTGTCATTAGTTCTGGTACTATTCAATCTCAATAATATATGAATGTGTTTTTGTATTGGTGTTATTCTTGCAGTATATAATATGTTTGTATGTTCAGGTGTTTTGCGAAAAAGAGTTAGAGTATAAAACACTGGCAGGTTACACGTAATAACTTATTTCCAAATTCAAAGTTGGGCATTTTGTGGGAGTGGGCATGAGTCTTCTTAAAAGGCTTAAGTATCTGACTCATTACACATACAGTCAGATATAAGTAGAGTTAAACTCAGAGATTGATTTTTCATAGATACTTTCTTTAGATTTCCAGAAAAATGTATCAGTGTCTATTAAGCATATTGTCACTGAACCTAAAAAGCATTTTAATATATTTAAATATTGCCTTCTTGCATAGAAGCCATGTGTGTATTAATTGCTGCATGTATTGATTCATTAGGTAATCTAGAAGTTTATTAAAGAGATATAAGAGATTTATAATATATTCTAATTATGTTCTTTATTGACAATAATGTTGTTCTATGTGATCTGGGGCCAGGGCAATAAATACCCCATTTTATTTTTCGTGCGAAAATCCTCTCGGATACCACCGACTGATGGTATGTCGGCAATGCCCCTGCTTAAATGGCAAAAAAATAAACGAATATTCATCCGTAGTTTTCGTTTCTTTGTGCCATTCAAGAATTTTGGACTATCCAGGATAGATACTCAAAAATTAGAAAATACTACAGGATAACGTATCCTGTATTTCCTTTGTGGATAGGAGCTGAAGTTGTAATTTCAATGGCGAAGAGGGCGTAATATAACTGTGTACCAAAACTGTATGAGTTATAATACAAACTTATTTTTGGAGATTCTACAACTTTTTGTTACATAGAATACAAAAAGTACGTTTACCAATGACTAATCCAATCACAATGACTTGCCAGAAGAGAATTGTAGATAATACGGTCATTTAAAAATATTCCTAGCCAACAAACCNGGTTGTGGGTATGCGAGCAAAATATTCAGGACTAGCTTCTACCCTCGGCTTCGCTCACGCAGAAGTAGATATGACAATGCATTCCAATAAATAATGCCGCTCTAGTAAATAATAATCCATCACAAGAATAAAAACTTTCATACAAATTTTCACCCCCTATTTTATTCCTGTAGGGGTGGCATTTCCAAAATTCCTTTCTTAGTACTCACTTACGTTATATAAAGAACCTACATGCAAAATTTTAGGGTTCTATCTTAGTCAATCAGTCACCTGCCTCTTATATATATATACATATATATAGACAATAGTACTATCAAGAGAAGGAAAGCTTGATAGAAACAAACCCTTTTTTCTTTTTTTTACGTATTACGCGGACCGTCACTCCACCGGAGTTTGCAGCGGGGTGGTGACCGGAATCGGACCGACTGAAACCATACGGTGTGCCACTCTACCTAAGAAGGGAAGGATCCGGGAACTGCAGTTATTAAGACATCTGGACCCCTACCAGCGCCTACCCGCACTATTGCGGACACCGTCTCCTGGTAAATTCTCTAATGAGGCGACGTTGGGCACACGCGTTCGTCGCCCCCTCGCGGCTGGCCACTAAAGCGGATAAAGGCGATGAAAGCGCGTTTGCGTCGCCCGGATATATCAGGTGCTGATGTTACCCTATGGTAACACCAACACCTGATATATCCGGGTTGCTCTATAGCAACACAGATGCGTGGACCGAAAGTGAGTAGCCACAGAGTCTTTTTCCAGTCTGTCGTTTTTCGCGGGCGGGGCGGAGGGGGAATTTTCTTCTTCTTCTTCTTTTGATGATATGGCAAGCAGCCGGATCAGCTATTTCTGCCAATGTCAAGTATTTCAAGTCTTCATTTCTAAGTCTTCGAGTCTTCAAGTCTTCGTCGTGATGGAATTATTGATAAAAATATAAAAAATGTGGGGACCGCCTTTCGCAAAAACAAAAAACGATATCCGGGGAAAAAAAAAGAGATGTCATAAATACATATAGTTATCAAAAACTTTTAAGATGAAATGGAATTGCTATGCACTCTGTCCCGTCTAGGGGACATTACCGTAAGTAAGCCATTAGAAACTTTTATCTGTTAAATCCTTTTAAATAACATATTACTATCTATATATCTATATATCTAACTTCATTAGACACTGGTAAAACTGGCCCTAAGGCTTTCTCGTTTTTTTTTTAACTGGAAGTTAAAATTGGTAAAGGAATTTAACTATAGCGTCAACCCTAATAACATGAACTATGGCAAACATCTCCTATAAATACCTTTTAACTTTTGCAACTTCAAAATATTCCTCCTTTTAAGTCAAAAGGGGCTTAGTGGATGATAAATATCAACAAATATAAAGTTTTTTGTACCTGGTGAAGTACTTTAATATCTAATGGCTTTAAACGAGCAATTCTTGTATATATATCTATTTTATATATTTATTTTATATATAATCCCAATTTCCCTTGGCCATTCGCCATCACGAGTGAACGGCTCGACCGATTTCACAATTTTTTTTGTTGTGTCTATTATTGTCAGAAGGTTCAGAAGGTGATGAAAGAAAAAAATTAAAAAATTGCGCAGAAAATTAGAAAACTTAAAAATACTTATTTAATAATTAACAATACATAAATTAACAACTACCACAGGTAACACCGCGGGAGTCAGCTAGTATATTTATATAATCTGAATCTCGGAAACTGTTCCAACGACTTTTATGAAATTTTGTATACAGGGATTATCAGGGACGATAAATCAATCTAGATAGGATTCATTTTTGGAAAATTCTCCAAAAAAATACGGTCATCCAAGTAACTGTTCCTTCTCATCTGCTGTCGATTTATCCATCCAAAAATTGCCTTTAAGAGACAGTAAGGCCGATTTAAGCAATATCCATATTCATACCATATACCTCGCCCTGATATTTGGTTAATACTTATTAGTTCTACCAACAATAGTTCCATGTGAACTTTATTGAACGACCAGTTTCGCTCGTTTCGCTGTAAAGCCTGTAAAGGTATAACAACAACTGCAGGAAACGCCACAGGACGAAGCCAGTCTAAAATAAAATTAGCCGTAGTAGTCTAAAATAGTATGTTACTCCTTACATCATCAGCTATCTGCCAGTGAAAGATAAAATTAGTCCAATTGTTCAGAAATTACCCTGAACAAACTAACAGGCATTTTTTTTTAATGTAACTATAGTTTGTAGTTTCATATGCAATTCGAAATTACAAACAGATCAATTTTATTCTTGTATATTTGAAAACGCTTCGGGAAAACTTCCTATTGCAAGGACTAAATAACCAGTATTTAGAACAAGAATAAGATAGATAGATAGAAAGATAATACTTTATTTGTACAGCAAGGTTTACACCCAATATACAATTCTAAAAATTATAAAAATAAAGAAAAATTAAAATGTGATGTACAAAGGGCGGCCTTATTACTCATTGCAATTTCTTCCAGGCAACCTTTTGAAAAAGTGTGATCATAAAAATGCCAGTTTCGACCCATATAGGTAAATGAGATCTAATAAATTCACGTCAGGTTAATATGTAGGATTACATGTTTATTCCTTCGTGTGAAATTGGAATGATTTCTAAGAAGCGGCACCTCTTTCCCTAAATGAATTCCTCACATTTTTTTTGCTTGTTTTTCTTGTACATATTCATCCCATATCGATATTTTTGTTATTGCCTGGCGGTCTAATATCGTTTCTTTTCAATGTTTTGTTATTTGACTATCATTGTAAAGATTTTAGAATGGGAGGTCAACATCTCTAGCAAGAAGTCCCTACAATATTAATGAGTTTACATAATTTTTTATACCTTAGTTTTTGCACTTTTTTTACCACTTTCATCGTCGGCGTTATTTAGCTTTAAGCATCACAGTTGTGTTATTTCCAACTTTAGTTGCAAATAACACAGGACTGTTGCTTAAAATGGGGTTGCATAGTGTTATATGCATGCCAAATATGATGTGCTGCCGTGTCTACATATTAATTTGACACGAGGTAGAAATAATTTTATTCGGGTAGATTAAGGTACTGCTTTATAATTTACTTAGTTGAATAGGTCTATAGTAAGTACCTACTTCTGCCTTTTCTTTATGTATTTATACTTCATGTTGTATTCAAGTAGTTGGGGAACGTAAATGTTTTGCTGTCGAACGCGCTTATCTTCCTAACATTTTCGAATTGAAAAAGAAATTGCATTTGACACCCCTGATTTGTGGAGTTCAGGAAGAGAGACGAGCAAGTTTTGTAGATTAAGATCAGTCCATACTAATTGATATTATAAATTAGAAAATAACTCTGCCTGTTACGCTTTCAAGGTTAAACCGCTGCACCGATTACAATGAAATTTTTCATGGAGATTCTTTGGTTCTCGAAGAATGATAGAGGCTACTTTTTACCGCGATGTACCCGCGAGTAAGTTCGTAACAAATAAAACAAATTAAATTAAGCCAGTATATTTGAGTAAGTAAATTACAAAGTAGCAATCATAAAGAACATCGTTAAGAAAACCACGTTTCTATAGAAAAATTAACTAATCTAGGCATCATTATAAACATTTATACTGCTGGCACTTAATTTGAAGTATTTAAACGAATTTTGTCAAAGAAAAATAAACCTAAAATCCTTTAGAAGGAAACTGATACTTCTTGGTTGTACTTGTTGTCAAATGTTTGCTCGAACACGTCATCTTAAGTGCCATCAGCCTTTCTCAAAGTCTAGCTAATGCTACAACGCACCGAATTACAACTCGTTATCAAGGACAGTTCGGTTTTTGTTCAAATTCGGTACAAAAACAAGTAAGAGAGCAAAGAAAAATAGACACAAACTGTATCGGCAGAGGGTTTGTTTTAGATTTTCTGGCAATGACAATGGTCTACTATTCAACGTTGGCCATTGGGCCTGCGTTGTAGAAAAAACCTCTATCCTGCTATACACTAGTAAAGACTGAAGTGAACAAACAGAAAGTGAAAGTGAACAAAACGATACTTACATCATTGATATAGCTAAATGAATTTTTGACTATAGAACAATAACAACTAGCCAGTCAACTTTATTATGCGCTGGTATGTGTGACCACGTACGAAATGGTCACAAAACGTCACTTGTCTCTACCAGTGTGCGTGATAGATAGATATTGCGTCAATAGTTTTTTCGAAGCTTCGATTACCTATGAAGAATCAGCAATGATTTTAGAATTTATATTACTTTATGAAACAGAAACAATGAGTTATAGAGGTTTGATTCTAGAGGAGTGCTATACAACAAATCTCTGGTCACCACAAGCCACGTTAGCTGCGTGGATAAATTTTCGTTCTCGGTCGCATCATTGTTCTCAAAGCTGAATACAATCGTAGCGAAGCATCATTCAGTAACTTGGTAGATAAGATCCCAATAACATGAAAAATATGGAATCGATCTCCAATTAATTCTAACTATATAAAGCATGATTACATGCTCCAGTTTCCATGTACCAAAAGTACTTTACCAGTCTGTGCCATTTGAAGCCTTTCATGTGATATCTAATTGTCTTCGGAGCCTAAGGATTTCAAATGAATCCAAGTTACACTTACTGTACATAGTATAGTGCTCATTATCTCGTTAAAATCCTACGACCAAAGCTCAAGTATGAATAAAGGAAACAAGATATTAACACAGTTCTATAGCATTCATGTTTAACAATGACTCGATGTCATATACAGACCGCTGAACAAAAATTTCCATAAACCACTTAAATCTACTTCAGGAACCTAACGTATTTTCATAAAAGCCTTATTCGAAACACATTTGTCAAGGGCTTCTATCAAGTCGACCGTTTCTTGGTGACAAGTCTCCGCTGTGAATGGCTTTTTCATCACTCTGTTGGTGCACTCCCTCAGTTCCAGAAAGTACTTTCTTACGTTGCAGTCATCTGAGGACAGTGACAGTGGGATAAGCAGCTATACGTCATCAACTCATACTCGTCACTCTACCGCTACTTTTGATTCTAAAACTTGTAATATTACTTAAAATCTCAGTCTACCTACCTATTATTATTATTATTAAAATTTTATATTTCGCATATAAATCAAATTGACTACACGGTTGGCCTAGTGGTTTGAGTGGTCGCCACACCGCTTTCTACTGCGCCAAGTGTAGTGGGTTCAAATCCTACATGGGACAACACTTTGTGTGATCCATAAATTGTTGTTCCAAGTCTAGGTGTACTTTGTGTCCGTTTCATGTATGTTTGTAAAGATCCCCGCGACACAGGAAAATATATACCCAAGGTGGGACTTGACTTTGAAAAAGAAGCTATGATCCATTAATCTGTGATCGTGGAATTCAGCAACAGGCAAGGTTACAGCATGATTATTTTTGCAGTTACTGCTCCAGTTGGTTACTGGAAAAAACGGGCTAAATATTCGAAAACCTGGATTGATTATGACAGTAAGTTTGTCTTCAATAAATCTTTATATAAAATAGGTTTTTACTAACTCAATTATTACTAAGGAGACGATTTGAAAAACAAACTTTTCCTTATTCACTAAAAAACAAGTCATTATAAATTCATTAAGAGACAACAGATGTTGTTAGAATACCTTTGCAAGTTAAACGAAAATTTACTTTCATGAATAACCTGTTTATTTTATGAATACTAAACGCAGACTGAGTGACCTCTCATATAAATGAAAGTCGGTTAATGTGCATAAGTAATATAGGTAATACAAAGCAACAATATTGCTAGATATATAAGTAGATAAGCAAAACAAAACCACATACTTGCCAGGCATATTCCTCGCTCACGTGTCAACTGATCCGTCGATTCCTGAAAACAAAAAGAAATGGAGGTTAAAAATGATTTTTTTTCTGGTTAATAGTATTAACGAAATAACGGGTCTCCATACGAAAGGTCTTCTAATGGAAAATGATTTTTGCCACCCATAGAAACCTATAACTCGGGAGAAATGAATATGTTGCCGCTTTCAATCTACTATCTATCTTCTATCTACTTTATACTGTGGGAGAGCCACGCTTCGCTTGAATGGGCCGGCTCGACCGGAGTGATACCACGGCCTCACAGAAAACGGTGTGAAACAGCTCTTGCGCTGTGTGAGGATACCGGAGACCAAGACCTCAACCCCTCCCCCATCCCCATCTTCCTCTTCCTCTCCATCCGCCAAAGGCTGGAAACGCACTTGTGAAGCCTCTGGTGTTGTAGATGTCCAAGGGCGGCGGCAATCGTTTACCATCAGGCGATACGTCTGCTCGTTTGCACGCAATTCCATAAAAAATACTTAGGGGGAGTTGGTCCTTCAGCAACATTAGCTCTAAGGAGTCCGTGGCGGGTCATTAGTCATCAAAAACTCTCTTACCAATTACATCGCTTCAAAGAAGCTTCACTTCCCAATAATAAGTGACTAATTTCCTGGAAGATTCTCCTGTTGATACACGTTTTGTCCTTATGCTGAATTATAATGACCATTACGATTCTGAACCGATTCAGTTACAGTCAGTTTCAATTGTTATCATTTATAATTGTATACTCAGAGATGCGTGAATATAATTAGTTGATTCCATTGAACTGAGGCCCTAGTGCGAGTTTTTTCATATCAACTGCGGAGCATTTGGCCTTGGTCTTGCACTAAACCCTCTGACTGAATAGGCAAGAAGGAGGCGATTGAATCGTCCAAGTAGCTCTTTCCTATACTTTCATAACAAACCTACTTTTTGTGATCCACAAATTCAATAGGTAATTAATTTACTAACTTTTAAACTTTCGCGTTTCATGATATAATAATTATTTTCACGGGAATTAACCCGATCACTTATTTAAAGGTATTGCATTCCTCATTGCCTGACGTTTTGACCAGGTTGCACTGATAATAATTATTATAGAGAATTAATATATTCTAGTGTTATAACATAATCCAACTAACACAAATAAGTGTTAAAATATAACTATAGATAGATATATGTGAATGCTGTGGACAGATAATTGGGATTATTAATAGATGTAATCAGTTTCCAAACGAATACACGGAACAAGGCCCGATTTTAAAAGGAACCTCAAGCGTCCGTTGAGCTCTGATCATCTCAGTTTGTGTATCTATGCCTCAAAAACTCAAAAAGTTTTGCATCAATTGAGCTTTAAATTTGCCGCTATACATAAAATGATTCAAAGATGCACTTTACACATTTTTTTCAACTACAATTTGTTATAGCGAAGCATGACATGGACTCCTAGTGAAGGAGTTATTATTAAAGGACTTATAAAAAAATACGCGCTTTTAAGCGTCTTAAACTGTGCAAGTTGCGAAATACAAGTACCAAGGTCCAATACTTTTAAATTCATCACTGCCTGAAATGCATGACAAATGTTGAGTTACACTCTTAAAGAATAGGTACCTACACATTAATGCACCATATATGAATAAGACGTAAAAAAAAGTATAAACACTTTTAATTTCATTTCAATGTAGACGAGCTGACATTAAAATCGGGGTGATTATAGCATGGTACTAAAGAAGTCCATAACTGGCAACATTACTATTGGTACAAGTTATGGGTATGTAGGTTCACTTTATTGTTTTATCCTAAAGCGAAACAATGATAGTGTTTTATTACAGTGTGTGTCATAACGTACATACTAAAGAAACATTTAGGTCAATGTGCAATTTGAGCGATGGGGTTGCCAGACTGTCGTTTTGTTAGGGACTGGCATTGAAAAAGACGTACCTATTCATTTAGAAAATAATCATTATATTAGAGTATTGTAAAGTATTGTAAAGCTTACAAGACCATGTCTTGCATTATATCAACACTATCCAAAGGCATCTTTAGCCTGTAAAGCGCCTGTAGTGTGCAATCATTCCTTATGTGCCTTTTAGCAAGCATACCGTCTTTCAGAATCATTATACTTTATAAGTAAAGACGCCCCTGCATTCATCACATCGTTACATACTATTGAAATGAGAATTATCTTAAAGACTACAAACGAATTCAATAGATTTGAGAGGAAGAAATACGTATAAAATACATGCATATAAAGTAGAAAAAATCCGACAATAGTGACATATGAACGTAAATTATAAACTTGGAATAAGGAATGTATGCAAAACCAATTTTGTAACAGCGAAATTTTTTTCTAAGGCCCTTAAAAGATGGGGAACATTGAATTTACAATTATATTACGACAGATTTTAACAAATATAATGGCTACTTTGTTACGTATACTTTTTTTGACCATAACGTATGCAGGTCATATTTTAAATAATGAAGATCGTGAGAGGTCAACGATCTTCAGTAGGTTAGCCATAAGAAGTGGAAGTTAGGTCTTGGATTTGAAAAATTCTCTAGTATAGACAGTATAGTACCTATTGAGCAATGTGTCAGCAGGTAGGTACTATTAAGAGAAACACATATGAAGTAATTATACCTGTTTATTATACTACTAGATTTTGCCTGCGACTACGTTTGCGTATATGTAGGTTTTGGTCGTGCGTTTTTCAACTTAATTTTTTTTTATTTGTCAATCAATTGAAATAAAACACACTTAATGTTAAGTGAATTTTACCACAATGCATGCGATAAAGTCGCATCAATTTCGATTAGTACACTTCAGTGATAACCGCACGTGCAAACAGACAAAAAAATTCAAAGCTATGGTTTTGAGTTCTGTTTCATAATCAAAGACCCCCTTTATTAGTTTTTTCTTCACTATTTTTAATTTACAGACATTGGTTTCTTACAATTTTATTATATGTTTATGGACAAGTCTACATTAACTGTTAAATGTTGTAATAGAAGTATCGCAACCGCAAAACATTGAGACAGAAAAGTATACATAGTCACACACATTTTCATGATTTCAACAGTAATTTATGTTAAAAAAATACCATAAATTCCAATAAATAAAGATCCCACACATAATAAATTGAAAAAGATACGGGAGATCGTAGAAAATTCGTTTTCTGCATAAAAACCTCAACAATACCAAGCGTGCTCGAAGACGACAAATCAAACATTTGCAAGGCAGATATCTAATCCGTAGTATATTTTACGTTTCAATTATTGTTAGTGTATAAATATAATATTTATGATTGCTATATAATCAGTAAATATGTATATTTCTGTCTATGTTCTGTTGTGAGTAATAATGTGTCTGGCCTAGTTACGTGCCTGCGCCTATACGCTACAGAAAGAAGCAATTTGTAGATGAACACGACAATTAGCATTCTGGGGGAACGATTTGGGATCGAATTGCATTAATTGTATCCAAGTACACGTCATTATTGCCAATTGATATAAAGATTTACTAAAAATACTATCATGTACAAATCTTGAAAAGTAAATGTTTGTTTATTACGCTTTTACGCCTAAACTATTAAATTTATTTTGAAAATTCTTTGACGAATGGAAAGCTATATTATTAGAATAGCGAGTAACATAGACTTCTTTTATGCATAAACATGCCTCAGGGTCGCGGGTAAAAGCGAGTGAATTTATAAATCGTAATAATTTTTTGAAATTGTAGAACTTTGATTAATATGATGGAACGGGTGTCATGTCCCTGCAACACAAAGGGAGGATCCTCCAACCAGACGAGGTGGTCTTGTCTGGCGGGCCACTGCCCAAAGGTAGAGGTTGGGAAGTTGTATATATGTTAATCGGCATGAGAACTTATATTGCGCGATGCAGGATTGGTAGCTTCTTCGCACACTAGGTTACTCCGAAGTTCAGTGTATCTTCGGTAGTGTAGCGTTGTCATATGTTTATGTTGCCACTGTATGTGAAAATCGCCACATGTATAACAGTGTTTTGAAAAGTGAATTAATTTCCACCAAACAATTTTCTTGCTAGGTTTCTCAGCTGTCTTTTGGAGTAAAGCTTTGATTCGCTGTAATTTATTGTCACCCCATTGTCTAGATGAAACATCGCTAAATTATACACAGCTAAATGCCTTGTCAACGACCTCTGATGCCAATGAACAAAACCTCAAGAGTAATGTAGTGGAAATAAGGGGCTTAAAATGTTAACAAAATTCATTACGCATGAATTATTGTGTTTAGTCTATGGAATTTCTATTCAAACTGTGAGACTTATAACGAATTTAAAAATAGAGGGTCTAAGGTATTTAGATAACAGGTTTGGATCATAGTAATCAAAAGTACATTTGTTATTATTCTAATTCTATTTGTTTTTTAAGGCCGCCATTTGTACATTTTTTTTTGTTTTTTTCTTATAATTAGTTTTACAAACTGTAACTGTGTTTATGTTATTGTACAATAAAGAATTATATATCTATCTAAACCAACAATTTCATACATTTACGAACTAGACTTGAACAGTATATTAAAATCT
>PKRV01001304.1:531081-653553 GCA_003709505.1 Hyphantria cunea | reverse complement strand
TTGGCCGGGGCCTTGGCCTGGACCTTGGCCGGAGCCTTGGCCGGGGCCTTGGCCGTAGCCTTGGCCGGTACCTTGGCCGGAGCCTTGGCTCCAGGTTGTGCCTTTTGGGCCACCCCTGGAGCCGGAGACGACGTCGCCGCGGCCGCCGCATATGAGACGCGACCCCCCACCACGGGAAGAGGGGTCGGTGCCGAGACCACCTTCGGTCTCGGTGTCGCAAGCGGCGGCCTAACAGAGGGGGCCGGAGGCAACCTTGCCTCCAGACCGGCCAAACGTCCGTCCAGCATGTTCCCCACCGCCACGAGTATCTGACGCAGGTGAGCGTCAGACAACTCGGGGTCGGTAGGGAGACACCGCGACGTAGACGTGGATGGGGCTGGGGCTTTTCGCTCTCGCTCAGGGCGCTCAGCCTGGAATTTGGCGAATTGAGCGCTAAGCTCGGCCACCTGCCCCGTCAGACGGTCGTTGGCCGACTGAAGGCGGGCCACGTCACCGATCAGAGTCTCCACGACTCCGGCCACAGCGGACGAGGAGTCCTTGAGGGCCCTAACAAATGTGCCCTTCAGGTTCACGGACTTGGTGGCCACCTTGTGAATGATGGCCACCGCCGCTTGCGCCCTCTCCTGTAGAGAAGACGGCGTTTGGGGTACTGACTCCCCATCCACCGTCTCCCCGATCTTCAACAGGAGACCGGCGATCTCCTCCTCCGCTTGATTCTCGCCGTCCGCCCGAGCCCGCCTATAAGATTCCGCCTTACGAAAGGCGGACCCAGACGGAGTCGATATTGGAGTGCGCGACCTCCCTCGGTGACTGCTCGCGAGTTTAGGCGGCAGCATCTCCAGGGATGTGTCGCTTTCGCCATCCCTGGAGAGTCCACGCTTGCGGCTGTCGCACGGCTCCATCTCCATTGGTTCCGGCGCGTCCGTGCTCGCACCGGAAGAAAAACTTTCCTAATTCAAGGACCGGCAACTTTTTTACTGCTTTCGGTATTTGTACACCAATAGCGGTATTTGTTTCTATCAGGTCACCTTGCGTCACAAGAAATCCTAGGGACACAGGAATTATTTTAAGTTTTATGGACAAGTTGAGGTTATTAAAAAAACATCCATTAGTGCAAAAATTGTAAGCATCTCTTTCAGCTTCCTTGGCGTATTAATAATCCGGTTTGTGTCGAATCCATTTAGTTTTATCTAGAACTAATTGGTCACGCTTTAATTGACGGTTATATAAAGTGCGTTTTGGAGCCTATGATACTGAAGTTGTTCTAAATTTATCGACCAATTCCATCATTGTCTCACGCATCATAACTCATCTATATACCAATCTGGATATTGCTGTGTTTAGTTATAAAGGACTGGCAGGTTTCGGCAAATGGTGTGGTTATAGGGGTTGAGTATACCATGTGATAATTGGGTTTAATCCATAAACTATATTCGCAACTAAAAATCAATTATTGTAAAGAAGCTCTGTACGACAACACACACACACACAGACACACATACACACAAGCACGCACGCACGCACACACGCACACATGTCATAACACATGTGAAAGGGATCCGTTAATATTATTAAAACAATAACTTTACACAAATCTAATCCGTTCCTCAGAGTGTGATCCTCAACTGGGCAGAGATTCTGAGTCATGGTAACCAGACTACCGATAAATATACCAATACACAAATTATATACATAAAAGTATGTCACATCTAGATAAAGAAAAAATAGAGTGGTAGAGTATAATTTCAGCACGAACGGGACCTCTCGACCTGGGCTTACTACCCCCTCGCAGAAGACCTCAAATGACAGCATTCGTAATGTCGTGTTACGTTGGTGAGTGCGAGACCGGAGGCCCAATGATCCAAAAGCATCTCAATAAGTTTATGAATATTCAAAATAATAACAACATGTTCAAAGCCTCAAATTTAATCAATTATTTTCTTGTATTCAGATTCCTGCTGTGATGGTATTGTGACAACATGGCGACCACCACGATGGTAGTCTCACCGTTAGCCACTCAACCATCGCCAAAGAACAAGAGGAGACTGTTCGCTGAGGCGAAACAGAGCAGCCTACAGAAGCTTAGTATAATATTCGATCATGGAAGCAAAAATAGTAAGTATATTTTTTATAAAAAACTAAACTAGCATGAATGAAACTTGCATATTGGGTATCGCGGTAAATAGTATGAGTGAGCCTAAATGGTATTCCGATGTATATATATACCTGATACTAATATATAAACCTGAAAATTTGTTTGCTTGCTTGAACGCGCCAATACCAGAAACTACTGATCCGATCTGAAAAATTATTTCAGTGTTAGATAGCCCATTTATCGAGGAAGGCTATAGGGTATANCTCAGCTGTCTTTTGGAGTAAAGCTTTGATTCGCTGTAATTTATTGTCA
This sequence comes from Hyphantria cunea, assembly GCA_003709505.1. Classification (NCBI taxonomy): domain Eukaryota; kingdom Metazoa; phylum Arthropoda; class Insecta; order Lepidoptera; family Erebidae; genus Hyphantria; species Hyphantria cunea. Next base: position 651,146 of record PKRV01001304.1, on the reverse strand, counting down.
CCCCATTGTCTAGATGAAACATCGCTAAATTATACACAGCTAAATGCCTTGTCAACGACCTCTGATGCCAATGAACAAAACCTCAAGAGTAATGTAGTGGAAATAAGGGGCTTAAAATGTTAACAAAATTCATTACGCATGAATTATTGTGTTTAGTCTATGGAATTTCTATTTAAACTGTGAGACTTATAACGAATTTAAAAATAGAGGGTCTAAGGTATTTAGATAACAGGTTTGGATCATAGTAATCAAAAGTACATTTGTTATTATTCTAATTCTATTTGTTTTTTAAGGCCGCCATTTGTACATTTTTTTTTGTTTTTTTCTTATAATTAGTTTTACAAACTGTAACTGTGTTTATGTTATTGTACAATAAAGAATTATATATCTATCTAAACCAACAATTTCATACATTTACGAACTAGACTTGAACAGTATATTAAAATCTTTATATATAAAAATCTTCTGTGCGTGTCTGTATGTGACTGAACTCCTTCTAAACGGCTGAACTGATTTTAATGCATTTTTAAAATCTGTTCCTGAGGATTCTAGAATGGTTTAGATTAATTGTTCGGTAAAAATAAATTGATTCGACCCGCGGCGTCACCTGCGGGTGAAGTTATACCGCGGTTAACACCTTGTTTAATATATTTTTTTCGTTTTTGAAAGTTACTTGAAAATGAGTATAAAGATACTCAATATTCCCTTAAAAATAATTATACATAACTAGCTGATCTAATATCCAAAATTTTGTCTGCGTCTCTTTTTAATCATCATCATCATCATCATCATCAGCCTACCGCAGTCCACTGCTGATTATAGGCCTTTCCAATTTCACGCTACTTAGTTAGATCCTCGGTTTCTCGCATCCAACTCCTGCCAGCCGTCTTACGCAGGTTATCACTCCATCTGTGGACGTCCCACACTACGTTTGCCAAAATGCGGTCTCCTCTCAAAAACCCGTTTAACCCAACGGTTATCAGTTCTGCGGCTAATGTGGCCAACCCACTGGCACTTCAGCTTGCTATCATCGGTCTTCGACATATCCTGTGGGTTATGTCGATGACCTTGGTTCTCAGCCGGATTACCGACCTCACTTCTGATGCGATCCCTTAGAGAAACGCCGAGCATAGCCCTTTCCATAGCAAGCGAGGCGACTTTGAATTTGTGGACCAGCTGGAATTTTAATCATGCTCAGCTCCTATTGGTCTGAGCATTATGTTAAGTATCCTATCGTAGCCACGCCAGCAATACTCACATTTAAAAAGAAACTTGAAAATTTGTTAGTTTCCGAGTTTATACTGAGCAACAACATGACATAAGAATACTAGGTTTTGAACTGCACTATAACAAATCATGATAATTATTGATTCATTGATTTGGTACAGAGATAGTTAATTAACAAATTCATTATATTTTAAAAGATTTGTTCCCAATCATTGTTAAATAATGAATGATAAACCCTGTGTAATTTATCTCTAACTCATATTTCACAAAACGGTACACTTTTCTAACAAAATATCCAATTTAAATAAAGGATAATAGAATACCCCTGTAATGGTAAAATAATGTTATCCTCGAAGGCCGACTTACATTATATTACCATTTAAAAGTATTTACTTTACAATATAGGTTCAGTTTATTTAGGGATCGCTTTGCGGTCGAATTTCAACTGTGTTGATTTATTTTAATGACTAGTCTTATTCGAAATACGAACTATCATTTTATAGACTTATCTAGTATGAGACGTATAAACTGGAGTTATGCTGGGGTCCAAGTACCTGTTTATGTAATCAGCGACCTGGTTCCGCTTCAGAGCTTGTTTTTGTCCGCTCCGCCGTAGCAATCCGGTCTCATGATCTGGCACGGCCTTTTCGCCATTCCGACTAACCGAACGAATTTGGTCGTAGACCGTTGCGTCCATGTCGGCCAGAATGTCGAAGGACGAATGTCGCGCCAGGACCGTTGCCGCCTTATACGAAATAGTGCGGTAGCCCTGCGCGATCCATATGGCCATCAACCGTTGCAGGCTCTGACTAGGGTCTGATAGCGGAAGGTAAGCCGACTCGCCAAGTCATAGGACCAGTCGGGCGCTCCATATAGGACCATGGATATAAGAACGCCCATGTAGAGGCAGCGAACTTCTTCCCGTGGTCCACCGAAATTTGGCAGGAGACGCTGCAATGCACCTGCTACCCCTGGCACTCGGGGGACTAATCGTCCGAGATGCTCTTTGAAGCTTCACCGACTGTCCAGGATAGGGCCTAGCTACTTCATGTACTGATCCACCTGCACTTCAGCATCACCTACCCGGAGGCATGAGCTGGGCGGCTCCTGGCGCTTAATTTAGCTTCTAAATTGGTACTATAATCTTCGTCGAATATTTAAATATAAGTGTGTAGTGTAGTGCTCTAGACCTGCCTGTATATATACCTATCGAATATCATATTATAGTCCAAGCACTCTTTTTTCACTTTAGTCTACTTCAGGGTGGGCAGACGCATCTTCAATCAATTGTTTCTCTCCTTACATTGTCACGAGCTTCCACTCTTTTCTTTCATTTCTTGTTGTAACTTTTCGGGTTATTTCTTAAAACATCACAAGTCTGTATTTTGGCAAGAGTTTTTTCCAGTTGATCCATGTCTGCCTTCTCGGTCGTTTATTTATATTTTTATATTAGTTATTTGCTCACAAGTTCTTTGAACCCAAATTTACATCTACAACAAATCCTTTGCATTGCTTTATAAGAATTTTCACAAGTTTTACCCATAGACGATATCTAAGATCGACTTAAATGCTAAACACAAACAGCACAAACACAGATACAAAACAAAATTATTAACAATATAATTACAAACGTTGCAAGTGCGATGTATAGTTTCAGTGAATAGATTATAATACTTTTATTCTCTTTTGTCATCATCATTTTCAGCTAACAAAAATCCATTGCACCCATTACGGCAGTCTAACTTGAAGTTTACGCTACTTAAGCATGAGAAACCGTTATTGTCGTCTGTTCATTATATTTGGTCTAAAATCCACGCCATACTTTTAATTTAGTAGTAATCTTTGCGAAAGAATCACCTTGATCTTTTAAGCGATGACCTGATTTTGAACTTTCAGCGGTGATCCATTTTATTTGCTCAATATATATTTACTCATAAACCTACAAAATAAGTAATTGTAGGTAATAAAAATACCTTTTGTAATCATTCGTCAACGGTATTTCATCTCTCCGTTTCTCAATGCCATGTGTACTGTTTATTTCTTTTAAATTAATCCGTTTGGTATTTTACAGAGAAGTAGAACATTGAAATGCCTTAAGGGCACTATAATACGATTCGAGATTCCTTCTGAAGGTGAAGAAAGGAACAGACAATTATGGCACATTTTTGTGCAAATATTGGCGAACTGAGTAGGAAGGTCATCTAACAGCCGATCGACGTTAACAAACGAAGCAGTACAAGCATATAGGTACTACAGGAGTCTACCGTCCCTACGGCAGTTTGATTCATAAGTTATAAGTACACATTTTTCAAATCAAACCAAATTAGTACAATTACAATTTCAATCTCAAAGTTTCAACAAATGAATTCGAGTCACGTCCAATATTTGTACAATAAATATGAGCAACCCACAGGTTGTTACTAAATTTTGTTGCGAACACAAACACAATTAATCCGTCAGAACGAGAACTAATTCCCGGAGGGTAATCGATCAGACAAGGCTTGTTTGTGCCCGGGCTTTTACAGATTAAGCAATTTGATCAGATTATTTTACGTTACTAGCTTCCAACTCCCGTATGCTGTGGTCCGACATTGATATTCTTCAAAAAAAGTTAAATTCCACAACCGAATCGAACGTTCGTTCCTTCTTTCGTTTAAAAACAATGATATTCGAAAACGACTAACTGCAACGTTTACGGTCCATAAAGAATAACTTAATAATTTTTTTATTGATTTGATTGACTGCCTCGTTGGCGCACTGGTAGCGTACGCGACTGCTCTGTCTATGAGGTCTCAGGTTCGAATCCTGTCGGACCAAATATTTGTATGATCTGCAAATATTTGTTTCGGAGTTTGAGTGTTTTCTATGTATATCAACAACCCATAATGTCCCACTGCTGGGCTCGGGTCTCCTCTCAAGAGAGGGTTAAGGCCATACGTCCCCACGCTGGCCAAGTGCGGATTGGGGACTGGCAAGACAACGTTGTGGCTACGTAATCTTACCGTTGGATGTTTTTAAGCCGCCCGAAGGCCTCCAACTAAGCTTCACGACTGTTATCCTATGATAACAACCGGGACCGACTGCTTAACGTGACCTCCGAATCACGGAGACGCTCATGGTAACATGCCACCAGCGGTCACCCATCCAGGTACTGACCGCGCCGTCGTTGCTTGCCCTCGCTGATTGTTTCTAATCACCGAGTGCAACTGGGCTATGAGCGCCTCCTCCACTCCTTTTCTATGTATAATATGTATGTATTGACAAAAAAAAAATAGAAAAGTATTTATGTATTCATATCAGTTGTCCAGTACCCATAATACAAGCTCTGCTTAATTTGGGACTAGATGGCGTTGCGTGTTAGATGTCCGAAATATTTATTATATTTATTTATTTACGCCACCGTACACGAGTTGTTTAAAAATTTTATTGTCTTAAGAAATATTAGAATCCAAAACCTCCTTTACTTTCTGCTAAGTACCGTATAAAGCACTACCTTTTTATTTTCACTCAGTGCTTTACGAGTTACGAGACATGTAGAACGCTGTCGTTATCCTGTGATTACTTCCATTTTATGTTTATTTACTAAACATACACGCTATTAAACTGTTAAAATGATATTATTATCTTTTAAGACAGACGCATTTTCCAATGATTGATTACTTTAGCACGCTTATAATGTGTATAGAATATGTTATTCGTTCTCCACTACTTACGACATTTCGGAGTTGGTTTAAAAACAAATTATCGTGTACCCTATAAATAAACCTTCATTTTAAGGTCCCTTGTGAAATACCTTTTTTTCTTTTTGTCATATATGTAAAAGTTACTATGCTTTTCAGGGTTGACTACGATCATGATTAAAAGCGGAATATTAATAAATACCTAATGTTTTGTCGGTTGTGTTGAGTGCGAGACCTGAGGCCCAATGATGCAGAAGCATCTCAATAGGCCGCCATAGTGAGGGTCACCATGCTACATTGTCCGCATTAGCAATGAGTATGGTCACCACTACTCTTGGATTCTGCTCATGCTTTTCATCAGGCTTAGTAAAGTCACTTTGGTAGGCCCCTATTTAAAAAAACAATTGCTAATCCAAAAATTCACCAATCCTAATTAAAAATGAACACTAACAAAAAGAAGGGCTGACATATTTATGGGAAATAATAATGCGCCATTTCTTTCGTATACCACGCCCATGTTTCTTGTTTCGTGTCTTATCTCAGTATTATCACTGACACAATACTAATATGTTGTATGTGGTATTACATATAGGTATACGTAGAGTAATCAGGAGTAATACAATCCATATCAGAGATGCTGGAGGGGGATGGGGGAGTATGTTGACCTCACTCAACCGGTGAAACACAGCGCAGGCGCTGTTTCGCACCGGTTTTCTGTGAGACCAGTCTATCATTCCAGTCAAGCCCCCCAATGTTTATTCCTGCCGTAGCGTGGCTCCTACGGTACACTAGTTCGATAGTCCTTAAAGTATCATAAAAATCAACGATTGCAACGGATTGCAAGTTTGACTCATCAGCATCTGATGTTGATATGAATTATATTTGCAAATTTAATAATAATCGTTTCTCGGAGCTGTGGTTTAGCCGAGTTATGGTTCAATTAACGTAACTATCATCTGATTATGCCATCTATATCCAAAAGTTTTCAAGTCTGTGTTTACTTTGTGGTCAATAACCCTATCCGATTTTGACAAAGGGGCAGTATTGACAGCTTATGTGATTAGATAATAGTCTGATTTGTCTAATATTCATCTAATACGGCACCTTGATGATACTTAATAGGTTAATGAACAAAAAAGGCAAATCCAACAGTTCACTGTCAAGCGTTCGGTAGTGCGCTTGATACAACTTTTTGCCTCGCAAAACCCTTCTGTCAAAAAGAGCTTTCCTAATTCAAGGACCGGCAACTTTTTTACTGCTCTCGGTATTTGTACACCAATAGGCAGTGGTATTTATTTCTATCAGGTCACCTTGCGTCACAAGAAATCCTAGGGACACAGGAATTATTTTAAGTTTTATGGACAAGTTGAGGTTATTCAAAAAACATCCATTAGTGCAAAAATTGTAAGCAGCTCTTTCAGCTTCCTTGGCGTATTAATAATCCGGTTTGTGTCGAATCCATTTAGTTTTATCTAGAACTATTTGGTCACGCTTTAATTGACGGTTATATAAAGTGCGTTTTGGAGCCTATGATACTGAAGTTGTTCTAAATTTATCGACCAATTCCATCATTGTCTCACGCATCATAACTCATCTATATACCAATCTGGATATTGCTGTGTTTAGCTACAAAGGACTGGTAGGTTTCGGCAGATGATGTGGTTATAGGGGTTGAGTATATCATGTGAAAATTGGGTTTAATCCATAAACTATATTCGCAACTAAAAATCAAATTGTAAAGAAGCTTTGTACGATAACACACACACAGACACACACACACACACGCACGCACGCACGCAATGCACGCACCAACCCACGCACGCACGCACGCACACACACATGTCATAACACATGTGAAAGGGATCCGTTAATATTATTAAAACAATAAGGGGGCACTTTACACAACTCTAATCCATTCCTCAGTGTGATCCTCAACTGGGCAGAGATTCTGAGTCATGGTAACCAGACTACCGATAAATATACCAATACACAAATTATATACATAAAAGTATGTCACATCTAGATAAAGAAAAAATAGAGTGGTAGAGTATAATTTCAGCACGAACGGAACCTCTCGACCTGGGCTTTCTACCCCCTCACAGAAGACCTTAAATGACAGCAGTCGTAATTTCGCCAATGATCCAAAAGCATCTCAATAAGTTTATAAATAGTCAAAATAATAACAACATGTTCAAAGCCTCAAATTTAATCAATTATTTTCTTGTATTCAGATTCCTGCTGTGATGGTATTGTGACAACATGGCGACCACCACGATGGTAGTCTCACCGTTAGCCACTCAACCATCGCCAAAGAACAAGAGGAGACTGTTCGCTGAGGCGAAACAGAGCAGCCTACAGAAGCTTAGTATAATATTCGATCATGGAAGCAAAAATAGTAAGTATTTTTTTTTATAAAAAACTAAACTAGCATGAATGAAACTTGCATATTGGGTATCGCGGTAAATAGTATGAGTGAGCCCTAAATGGTATTCCGATGTATATATATACCTGATACTAATATATAAACCTGAAAAGTTTGATTGCTTGCTTGAACGCGCTAATACCAGAAACTGCTGATCCGATCTGAAAAATTATTTCAGTGTTAGATAGCCCATTTATCGAGGAAGGCTATAGGTATACCCTATAGCCTTCCTCGATAAATGGGCTATCACCACGCTGAGATCATTAGGGACGGAGCACCAATGAACAATATTACAAAAACGGGAGAAAATTATTACACTACGGGCAAAACGACATATAAACGAGGTTGCATAGGTCAGCTAGTAAGATATATTACTATAAAGTTTCATCTGAGTCCATTCAGTATATTTGAAAAAGAATAAACAACATCCATATATCCTCACAAACTTTCGCTATAATGGTGTTCAATTAGGGTACCTAAGCACTGCAAGTTTTTACTATAGTCAGATAAATAAGCAGATGGATCACTGATAGCAAGTGACTACGTCCATATGGCTGTGGAATAATAAACAAACTGTTCTCATCATCATCAACCTATAGCAGTTTACTACAGAACACGGATCTCTTCATTGCACGCCACTCTAATCGATTTTGGGCTTCTCACATCTAGGTCTTGCCAGCCACAAAAATGTTTTCCGTCGCCTACTATTATACCGCTGCATCATAACAATAAATAATAAAAAAGCAAAAATACGTAAATCTAAAGGACAAATTTATATACTAACATGAAATAAAATATTTAAATGAAAAAGAATATTAATACGCCTCAATAATTGCTGGTAAACCTTTAAAGTTGTGAATTTTGAGTAGATTAAGTGTTTTTTACAATGTACCCGGTGGTTTTAGCGGTCATTTTGCTATTGCGCATTAGAATGTTCAGCGCTAAGTACCGTGAGTTCGAACCCTACATGGAAAGCTGGAATTTGTAGTGAGACTTGGTGTTCTTTGTGTCGGTTTCATCAACATTTGTAAACGCGACACAGGTTATGTACTTGTGTTAGCACTGGCTCATTGGTCTAGTAGTTGACGCATGCAACTGCCAATCAAGATGTCTCGGGTTCGAATCCCAGGTCGGGCCAAAATTGTTATTGTGTTTTTCTGATTATAGAAATACTTGATAACAGCTCGGAGTTTGGAAGTCGGTGTCTGAGCACCCGAGTCTCGGAAGCACTCCGAGCACGTAATGCTTTCGGTCCTGCGCCTGATATCTCCCCGGTCGTGTCAGTTAACCGTCCCATCGAATTATTAGAGAGAAGGAACGGAGAGTGCACCTGTATTTGCGCACACACTAGTGCACTAAAATATCTCCGGCGTTTGCTGGTCTTCGTTGAGACTGGCCGCCGTGGCCGAAATCGGCTAAGAGCACATCACTTATGTTGGAGTTGTCTTTAAAAAAATTAAAATATTTATTTATTTATTTTAGCTTCCGTAAAATAAATAAAACTGTCACAATTAGCTGATCAATCCACTTGTCTATGCTCTACATTCCTGTCCATCTCAAGGTTGACATTGAGAGATTACTTTTAGGAAAGAGGCCACCCGTTGTGCATTAAACTTATTAGTAAACAAGGTAACCTCAAAATGTTGGCCTATATTCTATGAACCACTCGTTTGTTGACTCGTTTAAGTCTAATATGATGAGGTTTTACGTGTTTTTTTTAGATGCGGAAGCGTGAAGTGGCAAGTTAAGTACTTCTTTTTTGGTCATTTTTTTTAGTAGTAGGTAAACGACCGTACAGGTCATCACTCCATGGTTGATTTATATTATTTCACACACTAATTTATATCTCGCGTCCAAGTAAGGTTACCGATTCTGTGCTTAACAAATATTTACCAAACCATCTGTAGCAAAACGAGCAAATTTTATATATATAAAAATGAATCCCTATTTCAATTTCATTAATTCTTTTTGTATTTGATAGCCCAGTTATTGAGAAATGCTATAGGCTATATACTATCACGCTAAGGCCAATAAGAGCCAAACATCGATAAAAATATAAAAAGAACGGGGAAAATTCATTCCTTTTCATAGATGCTGATAAATTTGCACGGGTTACTTGTTATAGGGGCGGATTGCTAGTTAAATATATGTATGGAGTGTAGAGATTCCTAGAATACTACCGTCTTCTATGCTCTATACCTCTACATTGCATCCATAAATAGTAGATTAGGCTGTTTACACACCCAGGGTCACCGCCAACCAGCCAGCATAATCCCATAAACCGCTGACGCCTCCCGCAGTTCTTCTATAACAACTGCACAAGCTGCTAATTTTAGATCAGTATTGTCTTCCTCGTTCATGTCAAAAAGTGAAATGTTGTACTTATTCAAAACGCTCAATTATTCAAACATTACCTACGTGCACTTGGCATTCACTATGATATTATTCTGAACGCTACGTGCCGTGATTGATGTGCAGTTGGTAAAATTGTCTAACTGTAGACTTTTAAAGCCGGTGACTCCGGTGTTGACGAACATTATTCTCTAGTAACCTCCCTCACTCGGCTTAGTCATCAAAATAATTGCTTAATGACGAGTTTTTATATAGCATTAACATAACCTCGTTCAAGCTAGCCCAATTATGTGCTGTAGCATAAGCCTCCCACAGATATAATTAATTTAAACCCTTACACCTCGCAACGGTACAACCATATAATATATATATGCCATAGTATCGAAAATCTTCTCACAAAAACACTACAACATCAACAAAATATGTGTTGTGCATTGTACAGACCCGATGAAAGGCTCCTTTGCCTGATCAATTAAAAAAATACCCTCATTCTGTCTACAGGTGTGAGTTGGATGACACCTGCTTTTATTTAATAGTTCATTTATTCGTTGCACACTTTACGATGGTTAAGTTGGTTAATAACCTTAGAGCGTATTTTATCTACATAATAATATCTTATTTATAAAGAGGTTAAGATAGTAATATTATAGGTCTAATTTTGAAAATTCCTTTACCAATAACAAGCCCCATTACTTGTAATTGTTCCTATCAACCCAAAAACATGGTCTATAGTATATTGAACTGAAAATATATCCGACATATACTCGGGAGGAGGTATGCTCGCGGGGACAAACGTGTATGTATGATTAAACATTAGCTTATATATTTAGCTGTACCTTGTCAAGCATTACCTACATCTTTGTGGTTGTATAGATGGAAAATAAGGAACAAAACTGACGAAGGAAGATAAAAAATACTACTAGAAGCGGATTATAATAATAAATAAAATATTTCGGACATCTAACACAACGCCATCTAGTCCCAAACTAAGCTGAGCTTGTATTATGGGTACTAAGACAACTGATATGAACACATAAATACTTTTTTTTTTGTAAACACATACATATTATACATAGAAAACATCCAAACTCCGAAACAAATATTTGCAGATCATACAAACATTTGGTCCGAAACAGGATTCGAACCCGAGACCTCATAAACAGCAGTCGCATACGCTACCACTGCGCCACCGAGGCAGTCGTTCATCGTCATCAGATTATATCAGGTTCCTCTATTTCAGCCAAATATGCTATCCAATTAATACTGCTGATAATATATTGAGACGTGGAATGAAGGCACTACTATTTTGTAGTGACAAATTAATTATAAAGATTATATTATTGCTTCTCGTTCTTATGTCACGAATAAGATTATTATCTTATTCTTACCTAAAGCTAAAGTGCATATGAAAAAAAATTGCTCATTTTAACAAGACAATAATGACACCCGATGGTGATTTTTTTGTTGTAATGCACATCAAGATTTTATCGGAAAATTCCACAACAAAATAATATTAGCGCTCGATAATTGTATGTGCCTACCTATTGCTGGAAATGTATTAACACTTACATGCTAATATCAAATAATCACGAAGTTTGTTCGATGCTCAAATAAGTTTTCTATGAGATTATACAAAATGATGTATTAGGATATAGCGATACTTATATGAATGCCATTGCGTTTGATCTTGAGTATTAACTATCTAATACAGTATTAAGTAGGTATTACAAATGTATACCTGTACTTACTATATTTCAAACGTGAACAGAATGAGATCCTATACATAATTACAGTTTAGTGAAGATATGAAATAAAATTCGGCCATCTCAGTTCAGAATATATTGAAAAAATAAGGAATCAACTCATGTTGTTACCTCATGTTAAAGGGGCTTGGATTACCCGGGAGCAGCTAACTCAAGTCACAGGTATGCTAAACTGCTGTTCCTATTGTTGGTATTATCTGTACTATTACGACGCAGTTCCCTATTGTGTCTTTGGCAGTAGTAAGTTTGCGAGAATAGGAAGAAATTATTCATAACAAAGTGTTTGTTATTTGAAGATATAGGTACTTAAGCGCGAGTTTATCTGACCCTGGTTTACACGCCTAAATCCATATTAATATTACGAGGCTGAAGAGTTCATTCGGTTGGACGCCCGTTATTATCTCAGATAGATATCGATTTTGCGATTAGCTTTGTGGTGAATGAAAATTCAGGCTTTACATGATAATTAAAAGTATCAGAATTTTATAGCCCACGAAATATGTTGAACAATGTACTCATTTAGATACTTATGTAAGTCATAATCGCAATAGCAATATGGTATAATTAAGTATAAATATAAAGGTATACTAGCTACGTACTATTATTATAGCTTTTATATATTATCACCTACCTTATCGAACATTCGCACAGTGATTTTTTCTTCCATCTTTCAAATCTTCTTAATTTTCAAATCAAGTAAGACAAATTCTTAATATTATTTATCTGAACTCGTATTATAGTAAAAGAAACGTAGATACCTTAATGTGTCTGTAATAAACTTTGACTTTTCTATGGGTTTTTTTTCTTCATAACTCATTATTTGCCTTAAAAAGAAAAACAGCCTGATATAAAGATACTCCTTGACATGAAATCTATTCTATGAGCAAATGGAAATGCACAATCTTATAATAATATTTATAGAAATAAACAAAGTATTTAATTGTGTAAAACGCGACACAATATTAATTTACGGTAATAATTAAATTAAAGTCGTTACGTTACGTCGGTAAAGCAGATTATAATCTCATCTTTAATAACTAGATGGCGACACGATGACGAATGAAATGCGCGCTTTTTCGTCACTGTTTTTCCTTGTAACGTCCATTTTGACGTTTTCCCATTGTGTGTAACCGGTGTTAAATAAACTTACCATAATGGTAGATTTTTAAATTTTTCAGTCTACTACTAATTCCATGTTACTCGTTTATACTCTTTATATTTCTTAGAGATGTATCATGTATGTATAATACCCACTTATTGTTTATTATGTAGTTATTATTATTTTGTAAATAAAAGCGTAAAATTGATGCACTTCTTTGAACTTTCCTTTTTTTTAATCTTATTGAAAGAAAATTGATAAAAAGCTCGGGATAATGTAATGAAATTGGTATAGTGTTTCTATCAGAGGAGTTAATTAAATAATTTGATTGTTGAAATAACTGAACTTCACTGTAGCTTACTCATTGTAAAAAAGTAGAAATCAACTTAATCGAAACTGTTAAATCAAAACAATGAACTTCGTTTTCAAACAGATTAGATATTTTTATTAAGACATAAAATTGTTCAATTTCTATAAATTAATTTCAGTAGCTTTTTTAATATCAATTTACGGGACTTCATTAATAGATAGATAATAAAACTCTTTATTATATAAAAAAATTTAGGATTACGAAAATAAAAAAAAAATATATAAAATAGATGTCCATGTAGTACTCATTGTTTGCATAACATTTAGTCCATACGGTAGTTTTGTTGACTTACAGTATGGCAACACCAAATTCTGCAGTAATTATTTGTATGTATTTCTCAGCGCCATTACTTTTTACCGATGTAATGTTGAAATGATTCTAATCCGTTTTCATCGGCAAATTTGTGTGATGTTTTAGTAAAACATTGAAGTGATTGTGTACTAAAACTATCGAACTTCTTAAAGTTTTTGTGCTGGGCTTTGTCATGGCCGGTAAGTGGTGACTTTTTGCGCCCGCTAGTCAAGGGCGAAATTGGATTTGGGAATCGCAATAAGTTGAAGATGTTTTATCGTTCGAACTCCGACGGTAAATGCAATGTTATTGTCATTAGTTTGGATTTTAGTATTTAGTGTTTACATACTGTGAAGATAGCTTGTTTGGATTGTTTGGTTATCATAACTTACGCCGATAGTTTTAACCTTTTTGCTCTTTGAATTCACTGTTGGTAGAAATGTAGATGTGAGGAAGTTATCACAACGGTCTTTCTGCGTTTATTCTTTAATTTTCAACGATAATCTATCATAACATTCTGACCAACTGCCTGTATGTTTGTGAGCTCAGGCAGAACATATGATTCTAATTCATTGCGTTTGCGTATTTAAAACTTATCTATTGGACCATGATTGTTTGTGCGCCGTACACAGCATCGATGAGTGTCTAGCAAATAAGCCGTATAAAGAAAATACGTTAATTGAATGAGGTTAAAAGTAGGTAAGATGTCTTTACTTTTAAAACTTTCGCTTTTTTAATAGGTTTATGCCGAAATTCATTACCCTATGACTATTAATAGGTGCTTATTTTGCGCGAATATGTGTTAAATTACGTTAATTGGGATTTATGTGTCCTTAAAATTACGGTGTCACATATTTTACGAAAATCAACTGTCCTGCTTCCTTTGGTTAAATGCGCCCGCCAAGAAAAGAGATAGAAACAGCCGTTTCTTGTTTTAATAAACAGTCGTGAAGGTCATTCTTTTGCGAAAAATAGCTGTTACGAGCTTTTATTCTATACAATTATTTTTTTGAATAATATTACTAATTATTTATATATTTTATCTTCTTGATCTTAAATGCACCTGTTATCCAACCTCACTCTTTGGAATTCGAACGAAATTATAGCTAAATTNGACTTTGCTACTATCATTATAAAGCCTATTTCTATGAACGTTTGTTACTTTTTCACCCAAAATCGTCTGAACGGATCTGGATGAAATTTGGCACGGAGATAGATAAAATTCTGCAATTTGCAATCTGCTAACAAATTGTTATCAAAAGAAATGTAGATCCTGCCCCGGTACAACACCAACCGCAGGGCTAAGCCAGGATGAAATAGTTAAAATAATAGTTACTGGTCTTTATGTTTTCGTTTCAAACTGTTGCAGGGACGACGAAGCATTCGGTACAGAGCAGGTAGTCGTTGATTTGACGGGTAAACAATCGGTGTCCAGTCCCTTCTTGCCATCTTAGTAAAAAAATGGTATCACTTGGCAGACACACCTGCTCTGTCTTGTTAAGATTATCCGCTACAGCTTCGAGTACACGAACCATTTTGTGTGGCTCGTTCTTACCAATTAAACAAAAAAAACCGTTTTATAACCAAGTATGTTGTATATTTTACATTAGCCTTTGAGTGTAGAGTGATGATACATAATGACCTTCCTCAATACATATTCTATACAATACAAAAAGTATTATTCAAATCTGACCTATAGTTACAGAGATAAGCATAATTAAGCAAACAATCAAACATAAAAAAAGCTTCGGCCTAATTTGTTTTACATATAGATTGATATCTATGTTAACATATCGTCAGATTGTTGCAGTCCACTGTTAGACATAGGCCTCTTTGATTCACTCTGATCGATTATGTTAAACGAATACGTATCTATATTAAAAAAAAGTGTGTGTATACTTATGTACACGCGTTATAAGTTTTACTTCTTTGGCGTAACAAGATAAAAATTTAAAAAACTAAAATGTTGACTGTAGCTAACTTTAGGGTGTCGGTTTTCGTGACCGTGTGCGCGCGCATTGTTAAAATTTATTCTCTTCATTTTTCCCTCACGCGCCATGACATACGGAGCCGAAACGTAGACAATTACGGTTCGACTGGTCCATAAGTTAAAAGTCGCTCAGCGTGCTATGGAGAGGGCTATGATCGGCGTTTCTCTAAGGGATCGCATCAGAAACGAGATGATCCGACAAAGAACCAGGGTCATCGACGTAGCCCACAGGATTAGCAAGCTGAAGTGGCAGTGGGCTGGCCACATTTGCCGAAGAACCGATAACCGTTGGGGTAAACGAGTTCTTGAGTGGAGACCGCGTCTCGGCAAACGTAGTGTAGGACGTCCACAGGCCAGGTGGAGCGATGATTTGCGCAAGACGGCTGGCAGTAGCTGGATGCGAGAAGCTATAGATCGAACTAAATGGCGTGAAATTGGAGAGGCCTATGTCCAGCTGTAGACTGCGATAGGCTGATGATGATGATGAGCGCCAAAAGAAGTATAATTTCAAGACGTATCTAATAACGTCACCGTAACTTTCCCACAAACACAAATGATCAGAAAGAACATCTCATAAAATATCAGTATACGTAAACAATACGATGTGTGTAAAAGATAGCTCTCGTCACTGTTATCAGTCAGACTACCTTGAACCTGATAACTTGGCCACGGGCTATTCACTTATCAATTTGAAAGTTTAAATAAAATGATAACACATGATATATGGTTTAGCACGAATTTTGGTTTTTAAATCTATGATTAATATCTTATGTACTAGCGACTTTACAAACGGACATAATGCATGTATTATGAATTTAAAATAAACCTTTCTCTTAATCACTGTATCTACTGCAGAAATTCATTGAGTAGTTTAAAAGATCTTATATATATAAAGATTTTAGTTTACAGTTAGAAGCAAATTCATAGTATACTATGTAGAGATGTGTTTGTTTCTTTGTGCACTTCTAAAAGTAATAGATGTATTCTATTGCATTAGAAGTGCACCAATGAAGTATAAGTTAGCCTGTTTATTGCACTGGGTCTACCTGTAATGATAGTGAAATGATGTAACCCATAAATATTTAAATAGATAAAGTCTTATATAATAGAATTTGGGGCATTTTAGGTATGTGGGCCCAATGGCGACAAATTTTTGCCCTCCCATACTCTGTTGGATTTCTTTTGTACATGGTGAACACACAAAGGGTCCTCTTGGACGTGAGGTTTCTTACCAAATTAAATATATCTCTGATGCTCAATAGTTTAGAGTTAGTGAACTTATCGCCAGTCTCAAACCCGCACTTGGCCAGCGTGGAGTCGTAGCGCCTTAACCCTCTCCTAAAAGGAGACCCTTTTTTTACGTGTGGGAACCCCCTCGGAGCTTCACCCCACCGGGGTTTGCGGCGGGGCGGTGTGTCGGAATCGAACCGACTAAAACCACACGATCTGCGCCTGAGACGGGAGAGAACCGGGAACCGCTTTCTTACGCCATCCGGACCCCTACCATCGCCTGCCCGCACTGAAACGGGCACAGTCTGCTGTTTGTGAGACCCTAGCCCAGCAGTGGGACATTATGGGTTGTTGATTGAATTTGTCGCGTTTTAATACCGTGATAAACCAATCATCCTTAATAGGAACAAATTAGAGATAGATCAATATTTTTTTTTAAATGTTAATATAAGGTATCAAGAAATCAGACTTAATCTGCAAGTTTTAATAGTCATTGTAGCTGCATGTAGTAAAACTCTTAACTATTAGTTAAACGTGAAAGATTATTACGTATGAGGATATTACAGTATGAAACGATTTTTATTCACATATTATACACCACATATTAGTATACTATATACTATAGTATATACACCACATATTAGTGTAATAACCTGACCACCCAAATTTAAATCTACCCACAGAAGACATGAAGTGTGAAACTGCCGATTTGAAATACGTTATCTTTAGCAGGTGTCTTCAAAAGAATCTTGTTGCTATAATGTCATGAGCTTTATCTAAAACCTCAATGTTCAAACGATAATGAGTAATACGAATAACTAGTTATAGGCAGTTAGTGATAGCTGGTGAACTTCGTAAACAGTTTACAACCTAATAAAACGGCATCGTCTAGCCAAAGTCAACCATTTTCACGAACTTCTATATTAAGTCACATATATCTGTATTTATATTAGTCTATGTAGTAAATAAAAGAATCATGTATTATGGCGTGTTAAATTTGAGATGAGAAATAAAGTATAGATTGAGTGAAATATTCCGTGAACTGTCTTCTGCATCTCCCAAAAGGGTGGTGCAGTGTAAATATATGCGACTGCTGTGTTTGAGGTCTCGGGTTCGATTCCCGGGTCAGACCAAATGTTTGTATGATCGGCTACTATTTGTTTTAGAGTTTGGGTGTTTTCTATGTATATTATGGATGTATTTACGAATAAAGTACATACGTATTTATATCAGTTGTCTAGTACCCATAACACAAGCACTGTTTAGCTTGGGACTAGACGCCGTTGTGTGTAAGATGCCCGAAATATTTATTATTATTGTTTATTATTGTTACCATTTCTTTTTTAAATTTTTCATTGATACTTGGCTTACACTAAAATAATTATTCAATTGCAGTCAGTAGATGCTAAAATGAGCGCGTTCTACCAAACAAATATACAAACTCTTTAGGTTTATAATATTACTATCTGGGCGTGTGTGTACCCTCAGTTGCTATTATAAAGGTAAAACAACATGGCGGAGGGTATCACCGGAGGGCGCAGCTAATTATACATAACCTTCATCTTGAATCTCTCTATCTATTGCGGAAAACTGCATTGAAAACCGTTAAATAGTTGAAAAAATCTAAGAAAACAGACATCGTAAACGACTTCATTTTATACCATCTAAAGAAGAATAGATTTGACCGCAATCATGAATAAAGACTTTGATTTCTCCACGCATAACCAGTACATTATCTTATCGAAATTATAGTTTTATTTTTGGGCGTAATAGCGATTATAATAATGTTCATTTTTAATGCAAAAACTAGTGAAAGGACAAACACTTTCATAATATTGCAGTGAGAATTATTACTCACAGTGTTAGCAATGTCGCGCAACTGCCAGCACGATTATAATTACATCGCTATTTATACCGTTTCATAAGTCGCTTCCTTTAATTGTTGTGGCTGTTCATTGTTTATCCTTCATTGTCTGGACCCACCCCACAGCGCCGCTAAAGAGGAGTATAGTATTACTGGACCAGACGTATAGAATGCTATTATATTACTATTTTACAGATTAAAAACAGGTTTAAAAAATGTACATTCAAACAGCATTCTCGTACGAACTATGTTCTTGGCCAGTGGTCTAACATATTTTTCTTTTATTTTTAGAAAAATGAGTTTATATTTAATAAAATATAATCTAAGTTAGTGTTAAAAAATGTTGAAAAAGAAAGAAGTGCCGTGGTATTCTAACCACCGAATCCGAATTCAGGACAATTTGACAAACTGGAGACCTTACTCTTGTCGTCTGCACTGGAACACGAGTTGTGATTGTACGTATTGGGTTAAAAGTGTGTCACATTTGATTGTTTTTAATGGCAATCACTTGTCTCCGCTCGTCTGGCGTCACATTTATACCTATATTTTCTATGTAGTATTTGTAGTAGAGTAAAAAGTTATGAAAGCAAATCTCTTCCATAAGGTTTTAAAAGATAACGTCGAACGTAGAAATTTATACAAACAATAAATATTAATTATGCAAGCTGCTATACAAAATAAAACTAAAATAATATCCGATTAAAAAAAGTGTACCTATTTCATCGCATTGTTGTTTTTTTACAATGTTTCATAAACTTGTTGAATTTAGTATGTATATATGTCAGATAAGCTTATTATTAATATAAAATTATAACGTGTTTGCGTTTACATACTACTGTTTTTCTAGTAAAGGGAAATTGAAAACTCTTTTTTTTGATACTTATCTACTTTTATCGTTAGAAGAAAGACCGATGTGAGATTAATTTCTCTTACTATTTCTCATTTCTGTTAGATTGCGTACTATTAGTTTCTTTAACGTATGTTTTCATTATCAAGCTAAACAGTAACTAATAACCTTTTATATGAATATTTATTAGCAGTGTGTGTGTTCCTCTTACATCATTCTTCTAGGCTAAAATAAATTAAAAAATAATTCTACCGTATACGGTAATGAACTACAACAATTAGCTGACCGATTAGTTCGCGCCAATTGTCGCATCAATTAAAGCGCCTGCTTATTCTAATCATGACTTACATATGATATAATTTAAACATTGTTATTAAAAGTTTTTGAACAGAAGCTCGGCGAATTGATTTTGTGTATGACTCTCGGCAGCTTACTCGATTCGAACTTAGGGTTTATAATCACTCGAATGAGATGCTCTTCACTTTTTATACTTTTAACTTTCTTAATGTAATCAATCTAATCCAAAATCGATAAAATTTGTGTCACATCCAATGTAATACCAATACAAATCCTGATAGAAAGAAAAATTGGCCAATATTTTACAGTAAAAGTCCCATTAAATCTCAACAAAAAACCGATGTTTCATATAGTGAAAATAAATCTATTACTGCTTTAATGCTGTTAAACATCCGTTGCATTCTTATTATTCGCAAATAATAACAGTAAAATGAAGTAACTATAGTAAGTAGTATTACCGGACCAATACGACCTTTAAACCTTCAAGAAAAGAGCGTACTCCTTAAAAGGCCGGCCACGCACTTGCGACGCCTCTGGTGTTGCGGGTGTCCATGGGCGGCGGTAATCGCTTACCATCAGGCGATACGTATGCTCGTTTGCCTCCTATTCCATAAAAAAAGAGGTATAGATTAAACTCCCGATACTCCAATCTTATTAATCTCTTTTTAAAAGTTAGCATCACATGATTGAGAAAGAATTTACCATTTTATTGCGCACTTATTATGCTGAATACTTTAATCGTGTCTAATGCACTATCATAATCATCATACAGCTTTTATTAATCCAAAATTTGGCCTACTCTGTACCACGGCCAGAGGATTCTGTATAGGGTTTGTTGCAGTGCTGTTGTCTTTCATAGCTGCCTAATCAGCTCTCAATACACCCACGGAAGGTTGACACTATGTTTATAATCTGTCACTACTATAAAATATGTTTTGAAAATGAAGCTTTTGGATTAGATCGATTTTTAAATTTTCACTCTGCTAATAAATAAATATAGATTACATAATATATTTTATAATACATTGCATTTACGAGTTTTTTCTATGACTTTATTTACTAACACTTCTTTACAAATTGTTCTAATTGTTGATGTTACTAACTGCTTGACACGAAACTATTTAAATTTAATGCTGTTTATTTTTAATATACAATTTGATCGCTCTTCTTGAGTGAGTTTTTTATGTAAAAACAAATAATGTAGAAAATAACATAGTTTTCGAAATAAATTCCTGGTTAAGTCATACAAAAAACTGCAGCATCGTCTTATAAATAGGTTTTACACTACTGAAATTATAGAAAATATTTGAGGTTACCGCCTCTCAATAAAGTATGTGAATTCTATACGAAAAAGAACGACGAAACCTCTTTATTAGACGCTGGTGCTGTTCTTCATATACTTAACCAGTCTTGTCCAAGAAATGAATTAAACGATAAATTCATTTGGCCCAGGTAGGATAATGGTAACGTTCCTGCTGAGGGTTCGTGGTTTCGATTCCCACCCAGGACAAATCTTTGTGTGATGTCCAAGTTCATTTTGTTCTGTCAGGGTGTAATTATCCATAATCCGTATATAAATATGTAAGTATGTTTATCAGCAGTTTGGTTGCCATAGTACTGGCTGTTAGTTGCCTAGTTTGGGATCAAACAGCCGTGTATGAGATTTGATATTATTATTATTATCATAATAATAGTAGTTTCAACTAAATGTCACTCACCACAACACAATGTAAACGTCTCCTTTCACGCTATTGGTACGTTGTTCTAGGCAATGGTGGTGAGACGACATGGTGTTTCAGTCAGGTGAAGGGTACTCTAGAAGATGACGTCACAGAGGCCGACCTGATTTCCTGTGTCGAGTTCAACCATGACGGTGAACTGCTCGCCACCGGTGATAAGGGTGGGAGGGTTGTTATATTTCAGGTATGTTAACTTTTTATTTTTCGGTTTTAAAACGTTAGTGTCAAGATAATCCATATATGTATAAAAATGAATTTCACTTGGTCACGCCATCACGCTTGAACGGCTGAAACAATTCCGCTAATTCTTTTAGTATTCTATTTATATATAGTATTTCTATTCGATGAAAAATATAACAAAAACGGGGAAAATTCATTCCTTTTCAGAGATGCTGACAAAGTTGCACTGTAGTTTATATTTTGCCGCCATGAATTCGTGCAAAGCTGGGGCGGGTTTCTAGTTAAGAAATAATTTTCAGTATTTTATTGTTCCAAATAAGAAAATGGGAACATGGTTAAGTTAAAGGTGGTGCCACGACCTGGTGAAGTAAAGGGAAAAAAGAGGACGAAGCTTGGGGAATGACTATGTCTAGCATTGGACGTCTTTCGGTTGAGATGATGAGAAGTAAATAGTACGTGTTACCTGTAAAACCTGTAGTTAAAAACCCTATAGTTATTTCATAGGACCAAGTAATTTTCAAAGGGCTTGAAGCGTCAACGATACGTAGGTAATACGTACGAAAAACTATAAAGCAATCCATAAGTCAAAACACGTATAGTTTTTTTCCATTTGTAACGTTGCTCATTATTCATCATGTAAATGTACATATTTTTTTGACTCACCCAATTGTCCAGGACGAAGAATACTTTCCCCGTGCGTCAATGAGTTCTATTAGTAACTATCTACGCAACATGTTGTTAAGGTACAACAATACCTTTTATATCGCAGGGCGTAGTTAGTTTTTTAAATAAAAGTAGCCTATGATACATATATATATATCTATAGCATTAGCTGCATGTCAGTGAGTCACGTCAAAATTGGTTTAACGACTCTGCTAAAAGACAGACAATAATTGTGAAAAAATATTTTTTTCTATAAGTACCGCATATTTTTTCACTTTAAATTTCATATTCTTATTACTATAGATTATGATAATTAACCTAAATTTTTATTTAATATTTTACAGAGGGATGCAGCATCGAAGCAATGCGTTCCAAAGAAAGGAGAATACAACGTATACTCAACCTTCCAATCACATGAACCTGAGTTCGATTACCTGAAATCATTAGAGATCGAGGAGAAGATAAATAAAATAAGATGGTTGAAACGGAAGAACCAGTCCCACTTCTTGCTGTCCACGAACGACAAGACCATCAAATTGTGGAAGGTTAGTCTTGTATGTATGGACTTTTTTGTTTCATTTATTAGCTCTTAAGTAGGAGCATTTAGGAGCATTTTGACAGCCTCAATGGCGCTGTGGCAGCGTATGCGTCTGCTGTGCCCGAGTTCTTTGGAACGATTCCTGGGTCGGATTAATTGTTGTTATGATCTGCGAAAATTTGTTTCAGAGTTGAGACGCTGCAAAAAATAGATAGTATCTAGTTGTCATGACATGAGCGTCAGATGTCCGAAATATTTACATCTTAGGCTAATTGTACCCCAGACGGTGTGCGGTTTTAGTCGGTACGAGTCCGACATGCCAGGGGAGGTGGTATCCGAGGGTAAAAAAAGGTATATGTAGGGACAAAAAACGTACAAGTGTACGAGTTATTATTAGCGGTCTAGTGCCGACCAAGAAATGCCAACTACTTTGGTATTGAACAGTCCATCCATCCACTACCAGCCACTTTCCTCTAATTTTTTGACAAACATTTATATCATATACATTAACTGATCAACACACAGAGTCTTAGGGTGTCAATATTATCTCCGATGAGCAATTACGTCCAACAATTGGTCCTTCGAGCCCGACTACTAGGGAAAATGATGTAGTTTCTGTCCTTGGCCTGTAGATCTCCTTAAAGTCCTCGGAAAAGTCCATGCCTATTCTATAAAACTTACGAGTTACAGGTTCTTTTAACTACGCAGATAATTTTCGTGGTCAGAAAGAAGGGTAGATAGATACAGGTATACATTTAACTCTTGAGATAACATATAAAATGTCATCTTTTGTTCTTGGTTTTGAACCGTGACTGTGCAAACAAAGCCTTACTACTCGCATTGTCTGTCTCGAAACGTGACCGTATGCGTAAAATAACAATACCCCTTTATTTGAATATCACAAATACATAATACGGATCTCGTATCATATGAAGTGTATTGTCAATTTTCCTTTTTTGTTACCATGAAAAGTAGATTATAATAATTTGTGATTGAAATCTGTTCTAAGATATATATAATATATAATAGTCGGTGATTCGGCTTTAACGTGAGTCATTGCTATTGATCTACGATAGCTTATACTATTAAAAATAAAGCGGTTCTCTCGTACCATAGATTTGTATACTCTAATATCACAGTAAGTGTCAAGTCAAAGTTATACTAAAAAAAAGAAAAATAAATAAGACTAGTTTTTAACCGCGGCTCCGCCCGAGTATGTGTCATTTATAGTTGCAAATAGAAGCCAATGCGTCATTACAATGTGTAAACTGTATTATAGTACAGTTTTAATCTAACTTTGTTCAGTAGTTTTGCGCGAAAGAGTAACAAACAATTTTTAATTTATAAGAGATATTATTAGTACAATTTGTTACCGAAATACCACCAATTATTATGAATTTTAGTTAGATTTTATCAGGCAAAATATTAGAAAACCAAATCATTTAATATGTATTGCATTACCTTTCAATTGTCTAACGTTAATTACACTGTTCGTGTTCACCTGTTGTCATCAGCCTTTGTTATATCTATTAGTCCAGTTATTACACGAACAAAATAAATGCTTTAAAATTACGAAATAAAAAATACAGTTAATTACTTTATGAATTACGTGGCGGCAATAAATTTAATGAAATTGAGTTAATTATTACTACTTTTTACTTACTTACTTTTTGCGTTGAGAAGGATTAAGAGTACAGAATGTTACCACACTTATGAATGAATATTTTCAACATCAAACACATAGCGCCATCTGGTCCCAAACTAAACGAAGGTTGCATTATGGGTACTAGACGACCGATGTAATACATGTATACCTTTTTTTTGTGAAAAAACACGCATATTGTATTATTATACACAGAACAAAGTTTTGGAGATCATACAAACATTTGGTCCGACCCGGGAATCGAACCAAAAGCCTCGTATAGCAGTCACGAATGCTACCATTTTGCCAACGAGGCAGTCGAATAAATTAGGTGTTGTAAGACCAGATTTAAGGGATCAAATTACGCTGGACATGAGCAATATAAATGAAAGGAGAACTTGTCTTTCTGATTGTGAATATAGTAGACCAAAACGAACTTTCCTAAGAGAGGCTCTTGTAGAGCAGTGGACCATCAAATCCTGTTATTGCGTCATATATCAACGATCAGTTATTTATCATCTCTCTCTCTCTCTCTAAGCGAAAGTCATATGTGTGCTATACGTATGTATATTTGTAGGTATCAGAGCGTGACAAACGCGTGACGGGCTACAACACCCGCGAGGATGGCGGCAGACCGCGTGATCCCACGCGTATTACGCAGCTCCGGGTACCCACAGTCCGGCCTGCAGAACTCATGGTTGAAGCTTCTCCGAGGTAAGAACTCACTATATATTCACCTGTATTACTGGAGAGCTTATGCTTTGACTACAATTATGAATTTTAATGTAATATATTACAATTTTGACCAAACTCAATCAATTCTTTCTTTGATTTTCACCGAGTACGTGAGGTTACCAGAACGTAAAACCTTGCCTTTATTTACGGAATTTTATAGCAGTGGGAGCCACTCAGGCAATCCGTCTGCTCATTTGCCGCCGTATAGCATAAACAAGAAAAAGTTGAAATAAGCAATACCCGAATATGTTAAAACTGTTCATAATATTTATATAGACTCGGGATTTTTCAGATTAAAATCTGTTCAGTAGTCTACGGTAGAACATACAAACATACATAGACTGCCAAAACTCTTACCGTTGTATCGGTTGTTCAGTATCATCGAGTTGTACCAGAAATCGTGGGAGAGCCACACTTCGGCATGAATTGGCTGGCTCGACCGGAGTGATGCCACGGGCTCGCAGAAAACCGATGTGAAACAGCGCTTGCGCTGTTCTTCACCGAGTGAGTGAGGGTACCGGAGGGCCTTACCCCAACAATTCCCCCTTGCCATTCCCTATCCATCCCCCAAAGGAAGGCAACGCACTTGTAACGCCTCTGGTGTTGCTGGTGTCCATGGGCGGCGGTAATCGCTTACCATCAGGCAATACGTCTGCTCGTTGGCCCACTTCTCCATAAAAAAAAACATTCTCGCTGCTCCATATATAATGTGTAACTTCAGTTGCCCTATGATACTCATATTAATTAAATACAAAATATTAATTTATAGTTATCAAGAGTGCTTATTTACCAGCAGCTCGTGCTATCTAAATATAATATATTGGATTATTGGTCTACTCCTATCTACTTCAAAGTCCAATTTGGTTATCAGAAAATATAATGAAAACTTTTTGTATCTACTTATCTTTTATATATTAACTAGCAACGTCGAAATAACAGCCCTCATCGGTCTTTGATTTGATTTTGGGTTCGATACCTACATAGAGCAAAATGAGCAACCGTAAGTTCCGTTGTTATTTAATTTAGAGTTTTTAGTTAATTCCAAGGAGCTAGGGAAGTCTAATCGAACAGTTGTGATTTTGGCAACTACGCTTCGATTGTACGGATGGCGTCAATAGCCAGAGATGGCTTATGGCAATAGACAGAGGCGTTCTCTGCTGCACTGAGACATGTAGATAAAATAACCCCGTATAGGACAACACAATTTTCACCGTGGGAGAGCCACGCTTCGGCATGAATGGGCCGGCTCGACCGGAGTGATACCACGGCCTCACAGAAAACCGGTGTGAAACAGCGCTTACGCTGTGTTTCATCGAGTGAGTGAGGATACCGGAGGCCCATACCCCAATCCAACGCCCCCTATCCCCCTCACCATCCCCCTTCCACCCAGGCCGCCATAGTGTGGGTCACCATGCTGAATTGTTCTTTTTCGCATTGAGGATGGTGGCCACCACTCTTGGATTCTGCTCATGCTTTCCATCAGGCAGGGCAGAGTCATTTTGGCAGCTTAAATATAAAAAAAAAAAATAAAAAAAAAAAACAAAAAAAACACTACGCATACGCTCTGTGGGATCAAAAAATTATGAGTGTCCGTTTCATGTATGTTGGTAAAATCCCCCGCGACAAAGAATACACATGTGTTTTAACTAAATAACATATTGATAGCATTGTAGTCTAACTAGTCTTAAGTCTACAGCTCTAAGTCAATTTGGCTCAATACATACATTTAGTTAACAATTTATTATTAATACATGATTGTTGCGTTGTAATTTACTTATCTAACTGAACTTTATACTGAAATTAATGACAGCAAATGACACATTTAAACAAGGAATTATAATTGTTGATAGTTTGAGAAATGCTTACTCTAAATGGATTAGAATAGGGCAAGTTCATACGAATGCTATTACTAATCTTATCTTTAGCAGATGTTTAAATTTTTCCACGAAATCTTAGGAGGGTCGGCCGAATCCGGAGGGTAGTAGAATCATGCTGATTTCAGCACGAAAAGGCCGGCTCCACTGGGACGGTTCTACCCTCTCACAGGAGTCCAACCTAACATGACAGTATTCGTGTTGTCGTGTCGCGAGATAGTAAGCCCAATAGGGGGAATATGCATAAAATTTTGTCTAAAAATTTTTTTCTAGATTCTTCCTTGTCTTTACAATATACGTATAGTTTAAAATATTTTTTTTATTTAATAATTATTTAAATCCAGGAAATATTAAATAAAAAGTGAAAATTAAAAGACGGAAATTCAAACTTTAAAAATAGCGTCACTATTGGTCGAAACGAAATGTGACGTCGATGGTTACTTCATCGAAATTATTGGCATCAAAATTCATACTATGCTAGAACAGTTCGTAAGAAAAATTAATAAAAAATTAATAGAAAAATAAACTGTAAATAAGTACATATATAGTAACTAAAATACTGAACAGTGAGCAAACACGAAGTGACTATGTCGTCATTGGCCGTATCAAAAGCGCGCTCAAAATGGCAGACTTTGAATAGCTCAAATTAATCCGTGTTTTAAATTTTACTTTGAAAATTAGTTTGACTATTTTCAAGTCTACATATATTTTTTTCCTATCTTATAGAGAAGTAAATAATCGATTAAGGAATAAAAAAACATGCATATTCTCCATTAATTAGAAGCACCTCAATAAGTCACAGCGTGGAACACCATGCTGCGTTGTCTGCATTTGTAATGAGTATGGTGGCCACTTTAGAAGGCTCATACATTAAAAGAATACCAAAACTTTCAATATGAATAAAAACTTATCTTACGAATAATTACTGTATATAAAATAAGTGAACTAGATTTATAAAAAATAAATATAAACATACGTTAAACTTGAATCAGTAACAATCGGTAGCATGGGTAATTGAATGGTTCTGTTTTCATTTAAAAAACAAATTATTCTCATTATTCCTCTTATTTCAAGTAAATGCTTTCAAGGAATGGCTTCAATTCTGCGATTTTGTATTAATATAGTGAGTGTCCATAAATAACCCTACAATAAACATACATTTTGTCCACAGGCGGATATTTGCAAACGCTCACACTTACCACATAAATTCCATATCTCTCAACTCGGACCAGGAGACTTATTTGTCGGCCGATGATTTGCGCATCAATCTTTGGCACCTGGAGATCACGGATCAGAGCTTCAACATTGTGGATATTAAACCTGCTAATATGGAAGAGCTTACTGAGGTAAGAGCGACTTTGTTTTGACGCGTAAATCTCTCAAACATAGTCGAATTGAACAAATTGTTTGTCTTATATAGCCCGTTTGTCGAGAAAGGTTTATAAGCTGTAACATGTTAGCACTAATAGCCTAGCGTCAATATAAAATGATTCGAAAACAGTAAGTAGTTATATGTTAGCTGTCTATGACCCATAATGTCCCATTGCTGGGCTCGGGTCTCCTCTCAGGAGAGAGTTAAGGCCATCCGTCCCCACGCTAACCAAGTTCGGGTTGGGGACTGGCAAGACGTTGTGGCTACGTATCTTGCCGTTGGACGTTTTTAAGTCGCCCGAAGACCTCCAACTAAGCTTTACGACTGTTATCGTATGATAACCGGGGCCGACTGTTTAACGTGACCTCCGAATCATGGAGACGCTCATGGTAACATGCCACCAACGGTCACCCAACCAGGTACTAACCGCGCCGTCATTGCTTACCCTCGGTGATTGTTTCTAATCACCGACTACAACTAGGCTATGAGCGCGCCTCTATCGTTTATTATTTATCTTATGTAAAAGGTTTTAATTATTTTATGGGTTGATTCCAATATTACTTATGCTACATAACTGCAGTGAGGCATCTTTAAAATGAAACGTATGCAATTAAATTTCGTAAACTCAGACATGTAATTATGATCATATTATCATCAAACTCTAAAAGAAGGATGAAAGCAATAACAGGAGGACCTTTGTGATTTTGATACTTATTGCACGACGATAGTAAACTTGTACCTGCTACACAAGTAACGATAAATCGTTGCGATGAATATCTGAAGACTGATTTGCATCTGCATTGATTTCTCAACGTTCGATAAATCTGCACAGATTATTCGCTACGTTTTATCGTTGTCTAGCAGGCATTAATGCTGGAGTCGACGATTCCTTGTATTGATACGTATTTAAATTTTATTTCAGGTCATAACTGCGGCGGAATTTCATCCGACCGAATGCAATCTCTTTGTCTATTCTAGTAGTAAGGGTAAGTGTATAGATACTGTAATCTAAATGAAGTTCTAATATTATGCTAAACCTTTATCCTTACACAGTCTAAAATGAAGTCGCTTCCTCTATCTTTTCGTTTAGATCTTTTACACTATTCAACAGATTTTATTACAATTAGCTTTGCCCCGCGGTGTTACATGCGGTTGTTAATATAAATTAACAACAATCGCTCCTAGCTTAGCTAGTAAGCAATAAACAAAAGATCGCTGACTGCCTCGGTGGTGCAGTGGTAGCGTACGTGACTGCTGTGCAAGAAGTCTCGGGTTCGAATCCTGGGTCGTACCAAATGTTTGTATGATCTGCAAATATTTGTTTCGGAGTTTGGGTGTTTTCTATGTATAATATGTATGTATTTACAAAAAAAAAAAGTATTTATGTATTCATGTCAGTTGTCTATTACCCATAATACAAGCTCTGCTTAGTTTGGGACTAGATGGCGTTGTGTGTTAGATGTCCGAAATATTTATGTTTTATTTATTATCGCTTATCTCATACTGCTATTCAACTCTCGATTACCACGTCAGTATTGTTACAGTTTTAAATGATCAGTCCAATATAATAGAGTTGTAATATGTTGTGCCAGGTACAATAAGGTTGTGCGACATGCGTGCGGCGGCGCTGTGTGACCGCCACGCCAAGCTGTTCGAGGAGCCCGAGGACCCGCACGCGCGGTCCTTCTTCTCAGAGATTATCTCCTCCATCAGCGATGTCAAGCTTAGCAACTCGGGCAGGTGAGACGAGATATTTAACTGTATTTTTAATAGTAATGGCATATGGTGGCGCAGCGGTAGCGTATGCGACTGCTGTTCCTAAGGTCTCGGGTTCGATTCCTGGGTCGAATTAAATGTTTGTATGATCTTTAAATATTTGTTTCGGAGTTTGGGTGTTTTCTATGTATGATACTGAAATATGTGTTCTATCAGTTGTCTAGTATCCATAGTACAAGCTCTGCTTAGTATGGGACTGGATGGCGATGTGTGTTAGATGTCCGGAATGTTTATTATTATTTTTCACATACGTTCATACATACATGCTGGCATACAATAACACAAGCCATCTTTTTCGGATACAAAACAGTTTGTCATTTTTTGTGGGGCTAAATATTTACACATTTTAGACTCGCATACAGATATAATCGCCTGTCAGTACGAACTCCCACATAATAATTAGAACATTCATAATTTCACACACACATAAACTCATTCTGTGTCATAACGGTGTAATGCGTAGGCCCATTTGGGCTAATAGTTTGACAGATGAAAACGTCTGCGTACGGCTAAACCTTTTTAAAGGTAAAAGACCAAGAGAATACCAATTTAACTTTCCGTTCCAATACAATATATTCGAGAGAGATAGTGAGATCAGAACTGAACTGTGGACGACTTTTTGTTACAGAATCGACGTTCTGTGCTCAAAGAACTTAGTATGTACATATACAACAAAAAATCGTGCTCATCTCATTATTGTCCTGGGGGCCAATCAACTCCACGAATCTTGGCTTAATAGTCTATTAGTCAAAGTTATACTTTTTAAATTCGATAAATAGCTATGTAATGTTTATTTCAGACATATGATGTCCCGGGATTATCTAGGATTAAAAGTGTGGGATCTTCGAATGGAAACAAAACCTGTGGAGACGTATCCTGTTCACGAGTATTTGCGCTCCAAACTGTGCTCTTTATACGAGAACGACTGCATCTTCGACAAGTTTGAGTGCTGCTGGAGCGGGGACGATCAGCGGCTCATGACTGGCTCCTATAATGGATTCTTTAGGTTAGTGCACATTTGGTAAAAGTAAACCAAACATACAGTAATGTGTTGTAATTTATTCTAAGATATTTCAGTACAAATGCCTTAGCCTGACTGTAGGACTGGTGTGTTGCTATGGTTGCTTGAGGAATTAAGGGATTTTAAGTTTCTTTTTGTTGAGTACATGAGGTTGTCGGAACCCAAACACGATTTTATGAGTGATGAAAGGAGTAGCAAGACATTTTAGGTTTTCTTGTAAATGGTTGCAGGTGTGCATGGATTATTTATAATTATGTGATGTGTCTGCTATTTGTAACCTAATTGCCATGGNTTTATGTTTTATTTATTATCGCTTATCTCATACTGCTATTCAACTCTCGATTACCACGTCAGTATTGTTACAGTTTTAAATGATCAGTCCAATATAATAGAGTTGTAATATGTTGTGCCAGGTACAATAAGGTTGTGCGACATGCGTGCGGCGGCGCTGTGTGACCGCCACGCCAAGCTGTTCGAGGAGCCCGAGGACCCGCACGCGCGGTCCTTCTTCTCAGAGATTATCTCCTCCATCAGCGATGTCAAGCTTAGCAACTCGGGCAGGTGAGACGAGATATTTAACTGTATTTTTAATAGTAATGGCATATGGTGGCGCAGCGGTAGCGTATGCGACTGCTGTTCCTAAGGTCTCGGGTTCGATTCCTGGGTCGAATTAAATGTTTGTATGATCTTTAAATATTTGTTTCGGAGTTTGGGTGTTTTCTATGTATGATACTGAAATATGTGTTCTATCAGTTGTCTAGTATCCATAGTACAAGCTCTGCTTAGTATGGGACTGGATGGCGATGTGTGTTAGATGTCCGGAATGTTTATTATTATTTTTCACATACGTTCATACATACATGCTGGCATACAATAACACAAGCCATCTTTTTCGGATACAAAACAGTTTGTCATTTTTTGTGGGGCTAAATATTTACACATTTTAGACTCGCATACAGATATAATCGCCTGTCAGTACGAACTCCCACATAATAATTAGAACATTCATAATTTCACACACACATAAACTCATTCTGTGTCATAACGGTGTAATGCGTAGGCCCATTTGGGCTAATAGTTTGACAGATGAAAACGTCTGCGTACGGCTAAACCTTTTTAAAGGTAAAAGACCAAGAGAATACCAATTTAACTTTCCGTTCCAATACAATATATTCGAGAGAGATAGTGAGATCAGAACTGAACTGTGGACGACTTTTTGTTACAGAATCGACGTTCTGTGCTCAAAGAACTTAGTATGTACATATACAACAAAAAATCGTGCTCATCTCATTATTGTCCTGGGGGCCAATCAACTCCACGAATCTTGGCTTAATAGTCTATTAGTCAAAGTTATACTTTTTAAATTCGATAAATAGCTATGTAATGTTTATTTCAGACATATGATGTCCCGGGATTATCTAGGATTAAAAGTGTGGGATCTTCGAATGGAAACAAAACCTGTGGAGACGTATCCTGTTCACGAGTATTTGCGCTCCAAACTGTGCTCTTTATACGAGAACGACTGCATCTTCGACAAGTTTGAGTGCTGCTGGAGCGGGGACGATCAGCGGCTCATGACTGGCTCCTATAATGGATTCTTTAGGTTAGTGCACATTTGGTAAAAGTAAACCAAACATACAGTAATGTGTTGTAATTTATTCTAAGATATTTCAGTACAAATGCCTTAGCCTGACTGTAGGACTGGTGTGTTGCTATGGTTGCTTGAGGAATTAAGGGATTTTAAGTTTCTTTTTGTTGAGTACATGAGGTTGTCGGAACCCAAACACGATTTTATGAGTGATGAAAGGAGTAGCAAGACATTTTAGGTTTTCTTGTAAATGGTTGCAGGTGTGCATGGATTATTTATAATTATGTGATGTGTCTGCTATTTGTAACCTAATTGCCATGGTAAATATTAATGTAAGCTTTGTCTGTCAATCATCTTTATATCTTGACGAGACCATTGCACTCAACACTTTATGTAAACTAGGTATTATAATGTATTAATTAAATGACACAGCAATTGTTGTTTTGCTATAAAAAAATAGATGATGGTCGATTCTCAGACCTTCCCAGACAGTTCTTTTCGTATTTTTTAAATGGAATATGGGGCAAACGATCAGACGTATTGTCTGATGGTAATCGATTACCGTCGCTCGTGGACACCTGCAACATTAGAGGTGTCACAAGTTGCGTTGCCGGCTTTTGCGGGATGGGGAGAGGGATGGGAGAGGGGTTGGGCTATGGGCTTCCGGTAAACTTCCAGATGGTGTAAGGAAGCGGTTCCCGTATCCCTCCCGTCAGTGGCACACCGTGTCGGTTTTTTAGTCGGTTCGATTTCGACACACCGCCCCGCCGCTAAGCCCGATGGGGTGAAGGCCCTAAAGGGCTTCCACAAGTAAAAATAAAAAAAAGGGCTTCCCGTATCCTCACTCACTCGGTGAAACACAGCGCAAGCGTTGTTTCACACCGGTTTTCTGTGAGGCCGCGGTATCACTTCGGTCGAACTGGCCCATTCGTGCCGAAGCGTGGTTTTCTCACGGTAGTTATAATTTTTACGGTTATTATATTTATATATTTGTAAATATTCACATTTGAACAGATCTGAGATTTGTGCATCCTACTATTGGTACCCTAATTAATGTCACCAAATTATCCGTATAAAGGTTGTCTGTAAGAGATCGCCATGAGCGATAAGACCGCCAATTGTCACATTTGTATGTTGTAATTCTTTTTTTTTTAAATTTTTTTCCATGAGTTAAGTGTGTACAATAAAGATAAATAAATAAATATAATAATAATCATCATCATCATCATCAGCCTATCGCAGTCCACTGCTGGACATAGGCCTCTCCAATTTCACGCCACTTAGTTCGATCTATGGCCTCTCGCATCCAGCTACTGCCAGCCGTCTTGCGCAAATCATCGCTCCACCTGGCCTGTGGACGTCCTACACTACGTTTGCCGAGACGCGGTCTCCACTCAAGAACTCGTTTACCCCAATGGTTATCGGTTCTTCGGCAAATGTGGCCAGCCCACTGCCACTTCAGCTTGCTAATCCTGTGGGCTACGTCGATGACCCTGGTTCTTTGTCGGATCACCTCGTTTCTAATGCGTTCCCTTAGAGAAACGCCGAGCATATACCTCTCTATTGCACGCTGAGTAATATAATATAATAATAGTATGGATAATAGAGGCGCTCATAGCCCAGTTGCACTCGGTGATTAGAAACAATCAGCGAGGGCAAGCAACGACGGCGCGGTCAGTACCTGGATGGGTGACCGCTGGTGGCATGTTACCATGAGCGTCTCCGTGATTCGGAGGTCACGTTAAGCAGTCGATCCCGGTTGTTATCATAGGATAACAGTCGTGAAGCTCAGTTGGAGGCCTTCGGGCGGCTTAAAAAACATCCAACGGTAAGATTACGCAGCCACAACGTTGTCTTGCCAGTCCCCCAACCGCACTCGGCCAGCGTGGGGACGTATGGCCTTAACCCTCTCCTGAGAGGAGACCCGAGCCCAGCAGTGGGACATTATGGGTTGTTGATTTGATTTGAATAGTATGGATATAAAATGTGTTGTGTGTCGTTGTAGGATATTCGNGCCCAGCAGTGGGACATTATGGGTTGTTGATTTGATTTGAATAGTATGGATATAAAATGTGTTGTTGTAGGATATTCGAGCGGGGCGGCTGCGCGGGGGGCGGGACGTGCGGCGCGCGTCGCGCCGACCTCACGCTGGAGGCCGCGCGTGACGCCGCAGCGCGGCCTCGACAGCCGCTGCGCCCGCGCCGCGTCGCCACCACCGCCAAGAGGAAGAAGGTACGCGCCTCGCCTCGCCTCGCCACGGGACTTCCCCGGCTCCTAGTGCTCTACACGCCGTGCGGTTTGTTTCACGGAGTCGGTTCGACACCGACCTTGTCACCTTGCCACCAGTCGTTGGTATAAGGAAGGGATTCCCGCATAAAAGAGGGACGTCTTTATATATAGTGTGCTTAGTACCTCGTTGGTATAAGGAAGGGATTCCCGCATAAAAGAGGGACGTCTTTATATATAGTGTGCTTAGTACCTCGTTGGTATAAGGAAGGGATTCCCGCATAAAAGAGGGACGTCTTTATCTATAGTGTGCTTAGTACCTC
Source organism: Hyphantria cunea (assembly GCA_003709505.1). NCBI lineage: Eukaryota > Metazoa > Arthropoda > Insecta > Lepidoptera > Erebidae > Hyphantria > Hyphantria cunea. The sequence continues at coordinate 616,037 of PKRV01001304.1, read as the reverse complement.
GTTGGTATAAGGAAGGGATGCCCGCATAAAAGAGGGACGTCTTTATCTATAGTGTGCTTAGTACACTCGAGCTCAGTAGTGTTAGTGTGTGGCAATTTTATTAAATCTACGCGCTTACTGAAAGTCGCTGCTCTCGCTAAAGGATACTAGAGTTATAATTGCATGCGAGTGCTTTACTTGCCTCTGAACTCATCTCGTTTGAATACACGGTTGGACTAGTCGTTTGAGCGGTGGACACGATGCTTTTTACTCCGCTAAGTTTTGTCAGTATGGAACATCATGAACCTCCGAACGCAAGGGAGGAACCATCCTCACAAAACACTCTGTCGATGTTAATAGAAAGGAAAATATTCACACATACTCGTAAACGATTGAATGTAACAATGAACTAGCACATAACAATTAAAATAATACATTTAGAATTCCAAATATATGTCATTTAATTATATTTGAAAATTGTAAGCAGCCTAAATTCATTTTAAGAGTTAAACATTTAAAATCATTTTGGTTGTTTAAAAACTCGTATTAAACAAAAAGAGAATGAAGTGAAAATAGAAAGATACAAAGCATCACGGTATCCTCGGTCTTGCTTCTATATCGTAATAGATTACGTCCATCACCGTTAGAAAAGTATTAACAGAACTTCTAAATTTAACTTTTTGTCTTAATCTTAAACACAAACACTCAACTCAAAAACAACCTAAAATAAACACGAAAGTTTCTTTCATCAATAAAAATGATATGAAATGTAATAAGTAATATTGGAATTGTTTTATTCAGGATGAAATAAGCGTAGACTGCCTTGACTTCAACAAGAAGATTCTCCACACGGCGTGGCACCCACACGAAAGCATCATCGCAGTGGCCGCTACCAACAACCTGTTCATCTTCCAAGATAAGTTCTAGCAGCCAGCCGCTTAGCGACCGACCTGCAGCCCAACGTTGGACCGCCCATACACCTGGTACTAACCTCCTGAGTCTACTGACTACTCGTAGCTTAACCTCACGTTGGTGAACTTCTAACAGTGTTTTGTTAACCCAAGGATGCCTTTCATATTAATTAAAGATTTAATGAAGAAGTTTAATGACAGTGATTCAGTGATTAATTCTATGGGGTAGTACAATACTAGTATTTATCCGATATTTTATGTAAATATCATTTTTTACGTCAAGCAATTATATTTTTACTATTCATTACTCAGTATTGAACATAAAGTAAGTACTAGCTCTGAACCTGAGCTACAACTTTACGACTATTATCATAGAGTAGAGATAGACTTATACTGGTCACAAGACTATGGACTGCATTATTTCTGTAGTACAAAGGTTCAATACTGAGAGATAAAAACCTCATATTTATACAATAACACTGTTAGAATCGACACACTGACATTCAACATTCTCCAATATGGTTGAAATAGGCTCATTAAGCAACAGATGTTTCCTGTAGAGGGTTTTATAGTATTATTGTTAATATTCTGTTGATCGTAATTTTAGAGTTGGAAGTTTCTGAATTCATTTTTTTAAGTTAATTGTGCTAGCAACATTCACGAGTTAGTCATATCTGTCAACAAACCGACACATACTACAGATACTTTAGTCATTTTCTAAATATTATATAGAAATATTGAAAATGTTGAATCAATTTCTACACTAACAAAACAACATTAACTTTAAATCAAAATACATGACAATCTATCTGACATCATCGAAATATTTGATGAACGCAAGAAAATAAGCTTAGAATAGCATCTACATATGAGATCGCCTAATTTGTATATTTGATATCTGAATACATACATGCACACACATGATATGTTGAAAATTGGCACTTCTCGAGATGCCAATTTAACATTTCCATTCATTACACTGGATATTTATTTGGCAATCGATTATACCAATTTGACGAAACAAAAACATAATCCCTTTTAGAAAATGAAAGATGTAATTGGATTTATGTTAAAAAAGGTTTGTTCTCAAAATATCAGTCTGTTAAAAGCGAGTCCTGGTTGCGGGTTGCGTTATAACTTACTTGTCATTGACAACGGCGGCTTTCTGTCTCTCGACATGTCTTAAAATAACGATGCATCACAATTATTTATGCCTTTATATCATCGTTTGTATAGCAACATAACTAAAGAGTTAATTAACACCAAATATAGACTTAAAGTATATGTGTTTTAAATGCATATAGCTCTGAATGCAAATCTCAAACCAATAACGCTTGGCGAAAATTAATACTAAACTAAAAATCGATAATATTTTTCTAAATACAACAAGTTTTAATATCAACTTGTATGTGAAATGTAATATTGTGCATAAAGATTTAAATAAATAAATAAAAAAAAATGAGGAATTAAATTGCAAGTTTATCTAGAAATCTGGCATTGCAATTTGAGCAATCGTATCAAAGTCTATATTTAATCGCCAAATTTAAAGATTTTCGTAAATCACGTCGAGCGGTGGTTTACGAAAATCTGTCGAAGCGTTTGGTCTGTAGATCATATAGCACTACAAATGATATGATGTCATCATAATAACGATAAGATGAAATATGGCATAAATTAGTAAGGGAATAGGTTTCTACCCTTTTCTTTCTGTGATCATTACCTTTCCAATTATCAGGTTTGTTCTAAAATGGCATATAAAACAAGATTAATAGGTTAAAAAAAGGCCGCAATACATTTACTGACTTAAAACTTAACTTTTGATAGATCAAAAGTTAAGTTTTAAGTCCGTCTTCAACGTCACTACATTAAAAGTCAATGAAAGCCGCCCTTGTTTCAAAGAAATTGTGATTTCATATTGTGTGGTAAGTGATTGAATACAGAAGAAATATTGTTCATATAATATACGTATGTGATGTACAATGATACACTATCTCATATCAATATTCAAAGATTGGCAAAAATTATTGCAAATTTACTATTTTTTCTAGACACACCATCACAATATGACAACCACACCTAGTTTGATAGGAATCTAAGTCCGTTAATTGAAATGTTCTGAAAATTTATACGCTTTTCTTACTTAAGGTTCTAAGCGTTAATTAAGTATTTATTGTTTAAACATTAAAAAACCCTTTTTTAAGGATTTTCGAGACCCGTATTCTAGAGTTTGAGATTAGTTAGGATATCAAGTCGAAAGCGCTTTGCACTTCGAATGTATGGGATCTAAAATATCATTTTTTTTTATATACTTATTTCTCGTCCCTTTCTCAGAATTGAGCTCAATTTTCACTCCATACAGGGCACATCACGCTAAAATGTTTTCAAGCCTGTTGTCTATTTATAGTTAATGAGGTCGCTACAGGAATTGTTGTAGGAGGCTTTGCTTTTCATAGTAATGGCAATAATACCTTTCCCTTCTATGATTATGGAGATGGATACAGTTGTATTTCAATGTGAATAGCGTTATACGAAAAGTACAGTTGTAGAATAGAACAAATTGAGTAGCAACAGGCATGATGACAAATTAAAAAAAACTGTTTTATGATGTTCGGAAGTATCTCCTATTGTCAAAAACAAAAATTGCGATTTAAATTTTAAGTTTAAAATTTACGAGAAAACGCTCGGTGGTGTCATGGCGTCTGTTCGTGTAAGACGCGACGTCACTATTTGTCAACCAGTGTCAATTATAGCTCTTGAAAACAGTAAAGTGATCGTCGATTGTATCCGAATAAAGTGAGCTTTATTATTATATTATACATAAGTGAAGTAACTCGCTCCGATTGATGTTCAATTTAACATGGCGGATTGCTGTGTTTTGTGGTTTTATTTTTGTGAATTAACTATTAATCTCGCTGTATATATGAAAATAAATACGATTTTTATACTCTATGAACCTCATTTCCTAAATTATATATATAATTTTAGTGGTTCTTAGTTACTGTCATCATGCCTATTAAAACAAACATATTTTGTATTGGACTATTTTCCAACTTCGTAAAACACTTTACTTAAAACGTTTTAAATCTCATTTATCTTTAACTGTATTCATTTATACATATTTGGTATCTTTATGCCGATTTAAAGAGGCAACATGATCTCTTTCTAGTTCAGATCTCATACATTTTTGGTTACATTAGCGCGCACCGTAATCGGCAATTCGATGAAGTTTTTTTATTAAAAAGCAAACTCCGCCGTAATAGTCGTGTCTGTTTGTGATGTAGCTGGGTTATTTTTAGACTGAAAACTACTGAACTACTGAGGTGTATAATGCGAGAACCGATACAAGTTATAAAATGAAAAAAAAAATGACGTGTAACTTGTAGTTTCTCAGCCTCATTAAAAAATTCGCGCCTAAAATTATCCAAAGCCAAATAATAACCGAATTTGTTTTGATGATTTAAAAGCAAATTAGGTAGTTTTACTTTTGAGAAATTAAGATCCACCTACTTCTTTATTTTCACTCACATTTAATGAAGTAAAGTAAATAATAACGCAGCTATAGTACAAATATCGATAAATACATACGTAAATATATAACTTTACAGCGCAACTGTGAAATGTAGGGGCTCTCATATGCCATTCGCCGAAATTCCAAATGAATAACTGCTATCACGCTCTTAGCTATGTTTTAAATTGTAGTTAGGTTTGAGATGTCTATGGAATTTGAATTTCTAAGAATTTTTTGGCAAATGGCGTCCCTCTGCTCCCTGTGTGTTACGCTGTTAGCGTTTGTTGATAATACTTTATTTATTATATTATGTATTTTTTTTTTAATTTTGTGATTTATTTTCTTTTTTTTTTACAATGAATTGGCAATTTAACGTTTCTTGTTGCAATTATGATTAAAGTTTTACAAGTCTTGATGGGTTGCGTACGAAATTCATTTCAACTTACATTTTTTTTTTAAATAATTTACCTTTGTCCGAATGTAGCGAAGTTTTCATTTTGTGAGAAAATTTCAGTTTTGTTTGTCATAAATACTGTAAATAAAGTTGTGATACAAAAATTATATAATAATATAGAGGGGATATAACAATAGTATAAAATGTTAAAAGTGTTTGCATAGAATATCGTTTTAGCCGGATAAATAGTGCGCTTGCTCAGTTTGATGCGCATGTTTTATAGTTTGGCGTTGAAGTGATAAAACGTGGCTTGTCTTCCCATTTGTATGTAGCTTTAGAAACGCAAAAATGAAGTGTTGTATTATCACGGTGTTGGGATTTCATGATTCTGCTCTCCGAAATGAGTGGGCACTCTTTAATTATCTAACTCATATACTAACTTTCTTTTGAGAGTTATAATGTTGACGATATTGTTATCAATAGCGTAACCGTTCTAGAAGAAAAAGTTTTATATCTCTATAAATTAGGTTTTTGTTTTACTAGTAGACACTAGTAAAACAAAAACCTAATTTGTAGAGAATACAAATTACTATTAGAATTTAAAATTTAAATGAAATTAGAATACAAATTCTAAGAACTACTAGTATGCTTAGCATAGTAATACTAAGCATTTCTTTGAAAGATATTTCTGGAAAGTTTACACTTCTGATCATTAATTTTGGAGATTCGAATTTGGAATTGTTCTAATGCCGTTACGATACAGCACTAATCAATATCTTGCCATATCAGCTGAACTCATCAAGACACCGTTATTTTGTAATTTCGGCATATAATACTTATATAAAATGTGATTTGAAGCTTGAACAGTACCGTTATATTATAATGTAAATATGTAGTGAACGATTGAGGCCTGAACATAGTCACAATATTAATGTACAGTTAAATAATATGTACGTTTGGTAAAATTATGTTCGATTATGAATTGTTTTAGATTTTGTGTACGGCTAGCTTTTACATGTTGAAACGACCATTTTTAAACGGAATTGTGTTTAACTTTTTGAAGATTGGACGTTGCAACGAGCGAGAATTGTCTGCTATTGTGATAGGTTTAGTTTCAGACTATCTCTGTCGAACTTATGAGGCTAGATAGAGATGACCATTAGACGAACTGATGCATAAATTGTCATACTACGTCACAACTGTCTTCGTTTATTTAAATTAAGAATTGTGTAAAATAAGTTGTTGTTTAAATAAGAACTATTTGTGTTATACTAATAAGGTCTTATAAGATAACGGTTATATACTTCTGGGTTGCCTCACTAATTTGTCACACGAAACTAGTCTGGCAACCCCGAATTAAACGTTGTCTTTATTAAATATGAATACTGCTCACAAAGTTTTTATACTAATTACGAAACAAAAAACTTCTTTCTGTACTGATCCTATGTACAAAGTGCTACTTGCGTATGAAGCTATATTCGCTGCTATCTCGCTCGTCGTAATGTCGTAATGCAATGGCGTCTGTTTCTGCAAAACTTATAAGTCTGTATAGATATATCAATAGATTTTTTACTGATCGTATTACCTTACAAAGGCCTAGTGTGTGACAAACCCTCACGTGTACGTTTACGTTACGTTGGTTCTCGCTAGAATTCCTTTTTTTTGTGTGAAACAGATTGTCATGGTAGTTTTGCAAAATGGACCCCCAAGTGATTCGGTTTTGTACATAGACACGTATAGCTAATATTTGTTTTAACACTCGGCCTTAATCAGGCCCTTTCCTTAATCTCCACATGTTTTTATGTTCGTCTATTTGTATAGGAATTGCGTTAAGTTTTAGTTTTTTTTTTTTCGTAACTGTTTGTAAGGGGCCCGGTCAATTCCTCATAGATGTCCAGACAGACGACAGCTGATCAGTGCTGTTTTGCTATGTAACAAAAAAGTGTGATATTTAAAATATGCCTATGCAGCTTGAATTGTAATGTTTTCTTAAACTCCAAGAACGTTTGTAAATGGAGGAGTGGTTTCGTAAATAATTGCTTTAAAAGCAATAATAGTATAGGAATTGACTGCACCCCGTGAGATCCATTGTAAAAATACGTCGCTCTGTAGTATAAATGCAAAGACATCTTGTATAAAGAATGGTTGAAAAGCGAGAATGCGAGCGAAACAGGTGATGAGTGAGCTATAATTTAAGTTCTAGTATATAGTTAGGTGAAAACTGTGAAAACACAGAATTAAAAAAAAGAATCAGTTTTTTTTCCTGTATCGAGGGATCAACAGATAATGCTTGATAAATGTGATAATGTCGCAATAAGCGGTGTGTGGTCTGCGGACGAAATGATAATGTGGATAGACTTTTTTTTTCTTTTTGAGGAACCTCGGACGGTTTGCTGACAACGAAACCTCGTACAGTCGGTGTGAACGCACGCGTCTTTGCGCTGGCACTTACGGAGTTGAAATCGGATTGTTGATATTCCCATTCCGCTGCTACTAAACAACAAGTTTGGCTTCGTAAATCTAAATTCAGCTGCTTTAAACCGCTGACATATTTGATTAAGGATATAGTGACGTAAGAACAGCGGTGACAACATATAATTGCAAATTTTACTAATTTAGTATGAATATTTCAAATAAGCTATTGATACGACGAGCTTCTAGGTGACGTCATTATTTTCCATATTTAAATTAACGAGATGACCATAATGAAAGTTATATTGCGGTGTTACAAGACTATAAAATCAATGTGCCATGATGACGTCGGCGCCTGGGCGCATGCGGCTCACACGGAAAGAGTTGTTGTTAAATCAAAATATTTCCTATAAATAATAAAATTTTTATATCTGAATTTCTGAGTTTTATTTCTATATTTCCTAACTAATGGAAATAGATTAAAAAAGATGACGTTTGACCCTACAGTTTTGTGGGAAAGAATATTTAAACTGTACTTAGTAATTACATTTAAGGAGTTGGATGAAGGCTTATATACAAAGATCCGTTAAAGATATTTTATAGCAACAGATACTTTAAAAGGAAATCTAATGCAACTAATAATATGATCATATCATTTTTATATGAACTTTAGGTTTTATTTCAAACGGCACTCTTGAAGCACCTCATGGTGAGCCTTTAATTGTTAAACACGAACCTATTGTCATTCAAATCAAACAGATACTTGAATACTTAAACCATTTATTTAAGTCTAAACAACTGACGTCGCAGAACTCTTGGTCATGTACGGGACAGAGACAATCTTTATCGTCTAAAAGGCGAAGGAAACAAAAACAAATAGGTATACATAAAAGTCTTTATTCATAAATAGGTACCCACAAATCACATGACATCACGTCACCACATCGGCAATATTCTCTCATAGAGAAGTAAACAAATATAACCAATATAAGAAGCTTTAAACAAATGCTGTTACTAAAATAAGTTTTTGTATAACAAATGCAAAATCCAACTTATGATAAATATATCCCTTTTGATAGTTTTAATTCGACTTTCCGATGCAATCACCCGAAAACCATTAAGTATCACCTAAAACATCGTTTACAAAGTTGTATAAGTTAATAGTTTGAAAAAGCATAAAGGCCTTCTATAAACATGTTAATAGTTTATATTCACGACTCGGAAAATTTTAAGAGTAAGTAGCCTACCCTCCAAAAAAGTAGCGTTGAGCACATTTTTAAAATTATATCCCTACACTATAATATCTATCCTCTAACACTTTCCCATAATATACTTAAATAATGCTGCAGTAATATACTGCTATATTATTGAATACTTTAAATTATCTGTAGATAATTTATTTCTGTATTCCCTGAGACTTAAACAGTAAAAGCTATTTACAAGTTACCCGACAAATTCACCAGCCGATTCACCAATCGATTGCGTGCACTAAAGTTTTACGTTTTAAAATTGGCTCGATATTAGAAAGCTTTTGCCGATAAGCGAAATTAGTTCTTGATGTTATATGTATGTAATATAAAATGGAATATTCCATGATCTACGATTAAATTTATGATGATTTACATACTCAAAAATAAAAAAAAACTATAAATAAATATTCTGGTAATCTGTTTTGGTTATCGTTTTATGAAAGCAAAAAAGCTTAGAAGTAAGAAGTCTGTAAACATCTGTATCAATAAACATTACCAGTACCTCAAATTCAAACAATTTCGTATGTAACTAAATTGTTTTACACATAAACATTCTCATCATCCGACTTCAGTTTGGCTATGGTTTCTTTTAATAAAAAAGGGCGTCTTTTTCTTGAAATACGATTATTCGATTCATTCCTTTACAATTCATCTATCACCAAAAACATAAAATAAAATTTGGTGTAAGAATCTTAAGTTATCTAAATATAAACTTAACAATAATTAGTCACAGAACATTCTTTTATAACATATGCGCTGACATATGCGTCAGGTTTGCCATTCAATTAGGTTATCAAACTTTACCAAAGACAAGAGATTTAAAACATATAAAATTATTTCAATATTTCAACAGAACAATGTATTTCCCTTATTGTAAATGTTAAACAACACAAAACAATAGTCACAGTAAGTTAATCAAATTAGATATCACAATTTTTATTTATTTCACGTGTATAAATATTACTAGTTTATATTTGATTACATTACGATATTTGATTACATTACGTCATGGTCCTTTTAGACGACACCAATATATGCTAGATATTGGCTGATGTTGGCCCAACATACTGAAATGAATTCTTAATTTAAAAAAACTTGACTCCATTTTCACAACTACCCTACGTTTTCTTTAATCTTAACCTAAGGTATATTAAAGTTAGGGTGATAGCTATCCATGCTATTGTGACCAAGAATCCTTGGTAGACGGACGGTTCGGTGATTGAAGCTCCCTTTTCCGTGACATCTCTCAGGGACTTTGAGGGTATTGTGAAAGGGAGCGTAAGTGCGATATACCTTAAAGCAGTTGACATGCCCTCTATAGGCCATAGGATACCTGAAAATGATAGAAATTTATTTATAGATAGATAGATAGAAAACACTTTGTGTGTGTCTCACATTTTATGTACTCTCTTCTAACTGATTACAATTAGAAGAGAGTACATAAAATGTGAGACGGAGTATACAAAGGGCGGCCTTATTGCCTAAAGCAATCTCTCTTAGGCAACTTTATTTATCTGCATTATACAAATATATATACACTAGCCTTGATACACGGGTCCGCCCTAGTAAAAAGTAATATCACGGTAAAAAGTAATGAATGTGTTATTCTAAATAACCTGTATTACTGAAAAGTTAAATCAAAATCGGTTCAGCAATGCGTGAAAGTGTAACAAACATCCTTACATACATCTTCACAAACTTTCCCATTTATAATATTAGTAAGATATGTAGCTTACTAATATACCTTAGGTTTTATATCGAAACAATTGTTGTTAATCTATTTGATAAATGCCTGTCCTTTTATCTACAATAGCTGAACCGATCTCCATTGATTTGTTTATTTGTTAATATGGACGTTTAGGTACACTATCCATCTGATTTCTGTTAAGCTATGCTTAGTTTAAAGCAAGATTATATGTTCATGTTCAGACATTTTAACACACAACGTAGACAACTGATATTAATATATATATTTTTTTTTTTGGAAATACATACATATTATACATAGAAAACTCCCAAAATCCGAAACAAATATTTGTAGATCATACAAACATTTGGTCCGACTCAGGAATCGAACCCGAGATCTCAAGATGCACAGCAGTCGCATTAATAATAATAAATAATAATAAATATTTTCGGACATCTAACACACAACGCCATCTAGTCCCAAACTAAGCGGAGCTTGTAATTATGACTGATAGTATGATAAACAACTGATATAAATACATATATACTTTTTTTTTATAAATACATACATATTATACATAGAAAACACCCAAACTCCGAAACAAATATTTGCAGATTATACAAACATTTGGTCCGACTCAGGAATCGAACCCGAGGCCTCTTGCACAGCAGTCGCATTCGCTACCACTACGCCACAGAGGCAGTCATTTTGCGTTGGAAATCAGATGTCAAAAGAACAATTACTTACCGCATAAGAGTATCATAGGGTAAAAGCTACCAGTCGCCACGAAGAACGATATGGTATGACTCGAGCAGTATACGGAGAGTAAGAATCCGTAACACATGCCGCATATGCCTTGCAAGAAGAGTAGTACGCCACAGACTAGCTTAGAGCCTTCCGAAGGGATCCCGTAGCCAGCGAAGGCTAGCGCCATCATTTCTACTGTCTGAAAGGAAAGAGTATGTTAATTGAAAGACAGGTGGTAGATTTATAGTCCTTAAAATATAGTTTCATCTCTGGCGGCCCCTTTGATTTCATGTGCTAGGGCGACACGATCTAAGTGACCGTATCTAAGCGAATGGACTATACATATAAGGTGTGGCCTTTCATATCTATAAGGTATTAGCTTTTGACCGCGGCTTCGCCCTTGTGTATGCCAGTTATCGCGGTGAAGTGTTGCCTATGTCCTTCCTCAAGAATCAATGTATCACCTTGCCAAATTTTATTGAAATAAGTATAGCGGTTTAGCTGTGAAAGCGTAACAGACAGAGTTACTTTCGAATTTTTAGTATTAGTATGGATTAGGTTACCTACACCTGATTTGTGATAAAACTACCATGTAAAAAATGAAAACATAGAAAATATAATCGCTTATTCAAATTTATTTCGTCGTAGCCATCCATATTTTCGGTTTCGTAGCCTCCTGTCAAATATTAGACTATAAGGACTTATCCATTTTACACAAAAGATGTCACAGTAATGGTCAATGTACATACATACAGAGACTGACAAAGTTATTGGGTTATTTATGGCCTCATCGTAGTAGGGCACAAATTAATCTGAATGTAATATATTACCTGCAACAATATTACAACAGATTGTAGAGTGATGTGTACGTTGAGCATCTCTCGTGGTTTCACGCCGGCCACCGCGCTGCGTTCCCAGACTCCCTCGAGCCTGTCAGTGATCATCAGCGTCGACGTCACCACCGCCGATAGGAAGAAGATTATCCTGTAGAATAACAATAAATATTTTCGGACATTTTTAACACACAACGCCATCTAGTCCCAAATTAAGCAGATCTTGTACTATGGGTACTAGTTTACTGATATTTACAGATACATATTTTTTCTTTTATCCGCTTTTATCGATATTTGCTACATAAAATACAAATATTATAACACATCTAGAGAAAAAATTACATAGTTTTTATATATTACGAATTTAAATCAAATTAACATAGAAGTATTATAATTCAATTGAGTAGTCCAAAACAATGACGTCATAAGTTTATATTTAGTACTTTTTCATACAAAGTTGTGGTTTTGACATATGGTAAAGGTAATTTAATCGAGTAATGTGTCATCTACCATTCAATTTAAGGTATTAATACTTACGTAATAAGGACACCAGGTGCCATGAAGTTGGTAATTTGAGGTTCACTTTTGCCGTACACCGGTTTTTGAAAATGTACTGGAATCTGTTTACAGAAAACATCGTTACACGTTTCGATTGAGAATGTGTGTAAAATTTGAAAATACGTAACTGGCTATACTCCTGTAATTAAGTTTATTGTTAAAAATATCAAGTATTAATCCATATAAAGTTAAAATCATTAATCTCACATTTATTACCGTGATCAAAAGAGTTCAAGTTTTTATATATACGAGTAAATGGGCATGTCAAATTAACTCTACTCTGCCTGATGAAAGGCATGAGAAGAATCCAAAGAGAAGTAGTCCCCACACATACTGGGACACACACAAATTATAAAAATAATTTTCTATAATTAGTAGGTCATGTAAAAAAAGTTAATTTATTTTAAATATTATAGGTATAGACATCCCTATTACGAGTATAATTGGTAATAATGTAAATAGCTAAATGTAAACATACACACATATATTATATTAAGTACAATACACATACATATATTCCATAAACCTGAAATATCTTGTGTCCTCCAAATCAGATGATATTTTAATATAAATTGCTTTACACATTTGATATACAGACAAAACTACGTGATATTATTGTTGCATTACCTTTTGCTTTTATACAACGTGATAAAACTGGTGAGATCTGAAACTGTACATACACTCAAACATAATAAATATTAAAAATATATATTTAAAAGCTTAGTGATCAAACGAAGCAGTAAAAAGCAGGATTAAATATAAGCGCATTAAAAATACAAAAAAGTTTTTTATACAGTTAATAAAAATAATTAGTTTATAGTCTATGGCATAATGTCAAAAAAGGCGCAACGTAGCGTTTATTATATAAAAATTCTATAACATTTCAAATTCAATCATAAAAACACCACTTACAAATAGAAAACATTAACAAAAATTTTTGTAACGAGAAATTAAACGAACGCCGATTGGGTATAAGATTATTTACAAATAACTCCCCAAGAGGTTATAGCAGAAATTCTAGAACTGCGACACACTGTCTTTGATAGAAATTAAATAACCAAAATTATCTGGGCTTTTGATTACAGTACTTGCTAGCCATCTTTTTTAAATAATGTACCGCATAAAGCAATGATTATATTTATATAAAATATCCTGAATGTATAATTACATAAAGAAACAAAGGTTATAAAATAATGATTACTAAAATGTGAGGCTAAATACAAGTGCGGTCCCGCCATGTAATAGACAATGTGAATAATTAGATTGCCTTTAAAACTAAATTACCTGTATTAAGTTTTCGTGCCTGCCGCAAGCAATCATGGTTCGCTTTGTAAAACTCTCGTACGTCTTATGAAGTTGAGTCTTTATAAAGTTTGATATTTGATGATCTATAAATAAAATAACAACATATAGGTACCTACCATTAAATTATTAAAGCTACGTCGTATTTATATATAACTGGGTGATTACGTGCTTACCCGCGGTACATCAGTAAATACGGGTAAAGTCGCGGGGCGAAGCTAGTCAAAAAAAGTAGCCTAAGTTACTCGTTATATAATGAACTATCTGCCAATGACAGTCCCGTCAAAATCGGTCCGACCGTTCCAGAGATTAGCCGGAACAAACAGACAGACAGACAAACAATAAAAAAATGTTATTTTGGTATGTGTACCGTGTATACACGATATAGCAGTTATTTTAATATTACAAAAAGACACTCCAATTTTATTTATTGTATAGATTAACATGCCTAAATATGTTATTCAAGATTTTTTTATATATGAAAGCCCTGCCACAGTAACTTGACTGAGTCTGATGGAAAGCAAGAACAAAGTCCTAAAGCAGGTCACCATACTCATTGCGAAGGTAGACAATGCAACAATACAACATAGTCACCCACACAACGGCGGCCTATTGAGGTGCTTCCGCATCATTGGGTTTTTTGCTGCTGTTGCGTTTGAAAAGTGTATTCATAAGAGATTTCAAACATTTTATTACATTTTTAGTAGATAGCAAAGACCCTTATGTCGTTAGATAATGTACAAATACACTTACATCGCAAGACGGCGAGAAGCTGTTATACAGCAGATGTGGATGTTTATTTTTTACACACATCCAAGTAGAATCAAAAAGTAAATTCTAATAAATTTTATTAATCCTAATTAATTCTAGTTAAATAATTATCGAACTGAGCCCTATTTTAGTTCATTGCTAAATATTCGCTTAATTATGCAATGATTTGATGAAAATTACCGACGCAAGACTAAAAATTGTAACAACTTTATCATTTTTAGTGCTTCGTTGTATTCAGTTAATTAAGTTAGTTAATCGACTATCAAGGCTTGAATAACAATGGTATCTGTAGGCCCACAAATGCAAGATAATCATTCTATAATTATTTTTTCCGAAAGAAAGGGATAATCAAACAATTACGTCAATTAAGCCAAGCTATATTTTCTTAACAGCCTACTTGGCCAAGACGCAATTCTCGTAGATTCTCTGTCTACGATCCCTAACACCTTTGGCCAAATTTTGTTCTAACCACGTGATTAACCGTCAACATGACGACATTCCCATAAATTGCACGTTTGTTGACTGTGAACTTGGCTAAGGGGAGTCTTTATACTTACTAGTCATATCCAGCCAAACGTTGACACTGCTGTCATCCACGATTTCATCTTCTACTTCCCCTTCTGTGATTCTTCTGCCCAAGGCGTAACTGAAGTTACGGGAGAAGCGAATTGCCCCGTATAGTTTGCCAGTCGCGACGGCTGCTTTTGCTTCATTTGATGTATTATACGGCGTCTGGTGAAAATAATAGTCATTGGATAAAATGAGGTGATATATAACAAGAAAGGATTATTGTAGTTGTGATAGAGGGGACTATCTGGCAATTCCCAAGTAGGTATAGACGTGTGACCTTGTCTTGTTTGCTAACATTTCAAATGTCTTCATATAATTTCCTTAAAGTTCTTCTGTATCTACCATTTCACCACCCAACACATTTAGTTTATAAGAAAGCTCCTGTTCTTACCGTGCGAAAACTATGTATCTACCAAACTATATGTAGATACCACAAAACTACTGTCCCATTTTTAAAACCATCAGGCAAAAGGATTGAAAGGTGTCCAATTTTAAGGGTAACAAGCAAATTTGCCCAACAGCACTATAGTAACCTTGCGCCAAGACTGTATACCAATTATAAAATTAAACAAATTACTAAATTGTGGCTTGAGGAACTGGAATTTGATGATATTGAAAGCCTTCTACTTATAGTGAAGTAATGTAAGCTTGAATAGCCATACACACTCGCTACATACACATTATGACTCATAGCCTCAAATGCACAGCAAACACACACCTTACACACATACACTCACACCCATACAAATCTAAATAAACAAACTTAATGTGTTCACCATTATATTATAACAACTGTTCTTTTTATTTTTAAAGTGACTGACTCCCAACACATAGCTAACTCTATTTTGAGAGTTAGGGGTATACAGTGTTTTGTAATCATCTTTTGTAACAATAAAGAATAAAGAATAAAGAAAAAAGTACTAAAGAATCGTTAAATTGGATGGCGAAATTCGGTTTGCACCCTGACGGTAAGTAGGACTATAGGAATATATGTAGTTACCAAATTGTGGGTATTAATGCGTGTATGTACGTTACACAGGTTGCTAATGAAATAAGGAGTATAGTGTCAATGCGTGTACTAATTTGAAATTAAAACACGGCTTAAAACTAATATTTATACCGTGGGAGCGCCACGCTTTGGCAGGAATGGGCCAGCTCAATCGGAGTGATACCACAACCTCACAGAAAAACCAGTGCGAAACAGCGATTGTGCTGACACACTGTGCTGAAACACATTTCACCGAGTGAGTGAAAATTCCGGAGGCCCATACCCAACCCAGTAAGGCCGTCAAGGCCAGTACCGCACTTATGACGTCTCTGGTGTTGCGGGTCTCCATGGGCGGCGATAATCGTTTACCATCAGGGGCTCGTTAGCCTCTATTCCATATAATAAAAAACTATTCAAATGAATAAAATTGCAATGCATATGAAATTGTATAAGTGTGCGGTACATGCATCAAAAATTCATTTCTTTTTTAACTTTTGTCTGCCTGCCTGTTTGTCCCGGCTAACCGTTGGAACGGCTGGATCGATTTTAGCAGGACTTTCTCTGGCGTATAGGTCATGATATAAGGAATGAATTAGGCTACTTTTGACTAGATGTAATCAAAAACCAAAGCACCGGACAACTCACAAGTCGATAGTGGATATAATAAATATCTAAGTATGTGTCATTACTAGCGTTACTTACAGGGTATAAATTCCTTTTCTCCATTTCTTCTAAGAACCAGCAGCTGAGCATGTATACGTCACAGGTATCGTCCTTTAAGTTCTGTGTCACCGGCTGAAGGCTACTGTTCCGACAAATGGCAAGTCCGTCTGAAATTAAAAAATAAGAATTTTAATCCTTCAGACAGTATTTGTTTTTATCGATCTTCTTTCGTTTAATCGATCATCATTGGTTTTTGCTTTTTTACGATTTTCTTATGTTTTCTCTATTGTGTTATAATTAAATTAATATTAAAATAGTCTTATGGATTCTGGAGTTTATATTCAATTGATAATGGAAGCAATTCTACGGTAGGGTCTACCAACAGGATAGAGCGTTCTTCGTGATTATCCTGGGGGAACTACTGGGTGAACCACGAGAAACGCATCATATCTTTGGGTACACCCGAACAAACGGATCATCTAATGTTAAGTATCGTCGCCCGTGGAAGAAAGTGGGGGGGAGGAGGTGAGGAATTGAGGGTACTAGGTATCGTTAGTCAGTTAAGTTATTAAAGAATTGCGTAACACTGTTTTTTTTGGCCAGGTACTATTCCCATTGTGGCTATTTGTTCTCCTATATTATGTTTTATTTATTTAAACTTGATGCACATTTTGCTCAATGGCGGACTTAATGCCATGGGACATTGTCTACCAGTCAACCTTACGGTGATGTGAAAATATGAGCTGGTAGGTGCATTTAATACATTTGAGCCTACTCCTTCTTAAAACAGATATAGAAATACATAAATATAATATAATACATAATTACTCAGGCGGAGAAATATCGTTGTGAATGTTCTGCCAATTCATTTCGGAGTAGATCGCGTACTTTCGTCTTGAATGCGATATGGCTAGTGGACATATAGTTATATGTAAAATGGAAAAGAGCCACGCTTCGTCATGAATGGGCCTACTCGACTTGAGTGACAGCACGTCCGCACAGAAAACAGGTGTGAAACAGTGCTTGCGCTGTGTTTCACCGAGTGAGTGAGGATACCGGAGCCCTATTCCCCAACCGCTCCCATCTCCTCCCCAACCCCAGAGGCCAGCAACGCACATGTGACGCCCCTGATGTTGAAGGTGTCCATGAGCGGCGGTAATTGCTTACCATCAGACGATACATCTGCTCATTTGACCCTATTCCAAACTAAAAAAGAGGGATTAAATAAAGAAAACTGAGATAATAACATTTGTTTTAATCAAATCAATTCAATTTAGAACTTATTAATATATAGTGTTGGTGATCTAACTAGCCCCATCTACTGAACTACTTACATGGCGAGAAGCTGGCTTCGTCGTTGACAACAGCGAGGTGTAGATCTCTTGGATCATGACCCACCGCAGAAAAGAACGCTACCACTTGAATTATAGGGAACAGGATCGAGAATATCAGGCCTCTGAAAAATAAATAGACTTCTAATTAGTTGCCTTCGCGGTTGGCCTAGTGGTTCAAGCAGTCGCCACGCAGCCTTCTACTGTGGCCAGCCAAGTATTGTGGGTTCAAATCCTACATCAAACCTCACACAACTTGTGTGATCCACACGTAGTTGTTCTGAGTCCGAGTGTTCTTTGTGTCCGTTTCATGTATGTTTGTAAAGTCCTCTGAAACAGCTTATATTTCTAATGCTGGAGCTGTTTATACGAGGAAGAAAAAAATAATTGTTTATGGAGTTCAATGCAAACTTTTTACAGAAGCCTTTCTTAATATATCTGAACTCTATCTCATGGAAAATTTACTTTAATCATGTTTTCAATACAAAATTTTCTGAATCACTCATGTCCTGTAATATAATATTAGTAATTGGATGTGCTAAGGATGGCACATACTCAGACCATGTTTAGTCTATTTGGCCTTGGTTGGCAATGGTAACCGTTTCTCTTAAAAAGTCAGACAAAAGTCTAACTAGACCTAGACCTTCTTTATCACTTAGTACTTGAGTGAGACGATTGACACACGATGTATATTCGTAATCCGGGAGTTGTCTTTAAAAAAAACGTATCCCGTGCACTTTCTAGCATAGAAACCATTAAAATTCAGATTTTATTAAAATTGATATCTGTTGAATGTGTACTGAATTAATCTATCTTGTATCTCACATTCGAAGTTCTCATTGCGGATTACTAAGCAGTAGTTTGTGCTAGCTTTTAATAATATTAGCTAATTTAGATGACCGGCCACGTGTTAATGCAAACGAGCTCACATTGATTTTTTTTCATACAAAATTTCAATGTGTGAATAAATCGGATTCGTGCATTAGTTTATTTTTCACATTTTTAATGTGATATTATGGATCGATGTTCATTGTGCATACGGAAATTAAAGGTCAAAAAAGACATAGGTCAACATACCCTGGATGCCTTGAAAACTGTTGTATGCTTTTGATAAATACAGCCTTATATCTTGAGTGCGATAATCTTTTGCTTTCTTTAGGACTTTTTTCCTTTTTGGTTAGAACCTGAAAAATATGACAGTTAATTATAACCTTGGTTTTATTTTTCATATTAATAATTACGGTCAGTAACATGGCATGGCACTTAATATATGGTTTCCAAAATGTGGTTTATAATGAGACATTATTTATTATAATACGTCCTTATGGAATTTATATGATTGAATGATTTATAAATAGTTACTAGTGATTGACTAGGACCATATTTTTTTAAATATTTTTGAGATTTCTGCCTTTCTCCTCCATATAAACTTTAATTGTGCCCAATTCTCCATTTAAAAAGAGTACAGAGTTTTTGCTTCACGTATTAATACATATAGATTCAGCAATATATTTTATAGATATATATCGATTTAAATTTTAACTTAATATATGAAAACTTAATTTATAGTTGCAAGATAATTGTTATTTAAGCGCAGATCTCAAAAATTTATGTCAATTTAAGTTACAATTATATTATCTTTAGAAATTAAATTAATTTAATATTACTCCCACACTAATTTCATTTATGTATGTATTTATTTTTATTTTAGTAAGAGTATGTATATCTATTTATTATGTGTAGTTTGTGGTAAGTTTATATATGTGTGTGTATTTAGTACTTTAGTGGTAGCGTACGCAACTGTTGTGCTACAGGATTTGGGTTCGATTCCTGAGTCAGACCAAATATTTGTATGATCTGCAAATATTTGTATCGGAGTTTGGGTGTTTTTTATTTATAATATGTATGTATTTACAAAAATAAAAAAACATATATGTATTTATATCAGTTGTCTAGTACCCATAGTACAACATGTGTGTTGAAAATGTCCGGAAATATTTATTTTTATTTTATTTTATTTAAACCTAATTGCACCTACTTCCTATTTTCTCTGCATCATCTAAAGGTTGACTGGTAGAGAATGCCTTAGGCCTTAGGCTTATAGTCCGCCAAAATACGTTAAGTGCATGATGTATAATAAATAAATAAATAATTTCAAATAATGTTCAATTTCATCAAACCGCACAAAAGTATAACAGTAATTAGATAATTTAGATTTTAGCTTTAGATAATTTATTAACTCACATCTGTGCTGCTCGTGATCATGGGGAAATTGTCCCTGGAGTGATATCGGCTGTCCACGCCAGAGTTTGGGATCACGTCGGGTGAGGAAGATGTCAGGGCTGGAAAAAATATTCATAGGCTAGTTATTTACAATTGACACCTCAGATATTTTATTTGATCTGATATTGACACTGAATCATTTTGCGTATAATTTTCTACTTATGTCAAGTTTTTGAGCTTTATTTACAGATACGGTATAACTATCGGTATTCTATAATGGAGATCGTTTTTGTTTTTATGAAAGACAATCCCCGTTTCATTTCATTCACATTTTTTATACTTTTTATCATTAATCACGACAAGGACTTAAAGACTCAAAGACTATAGAATTGAAGACTTTAAATACTCGATATTGGCAGAAATAGCTTATCCGGCTGGTAGCCATCTGATCAAAAAGAAGGACTTTTTAAATTAACATATTTCGGAGTATTTTATATTAAAGGTTAAGTACGAATTGATCATGGCTGAACGATGATCATATCATCATCATAATCATTAACAGGTTTTAATAGTCCTCTATGTAATAAATAACAAAAAATCCGGTAACTGCAGTTGCTCCACCACCTTGACTACAAAAGAAGCGAACTTGAAATCTAGATGGACGAGTATAATATCACTCACTGGACCGTCTCCTAGGGGGCATTTCGTGCTGACGAAGTGCCAGTTTTAGGAAAGCATCTTCCAGCGTATCACAGTCGAATTTGCGTAGAAGTTCTTCAGGTGAGTCTTCGGCCAGGAGTTGTCCATCGCGAAGTAGACCGATCTATTAATACAAACAAATTACTGAATGAACGGATATGGACAATCAACGTTAAAAATTAGAGTTCTAGACCAAAAAAGTTACGGAAGATATCTTGGATAGGTATTTTTTTTAGACTATCCCGTTCACACACCCGTCACTGTAACTCTTGTACACCAAAATCCACAGCAGTGACCCGCAAAGACACCGAGTTATCACACTCAGGTAGCCCCAGGACTGTCTTTTATTTTTGATATATTAATAATAGAGGAAAATATACGACACCATCATAAATTGGTCTTTGTTGGATCTGACTCATCTGGAGACTAAGTAACGAAGTATTAAAATTAATTATAATAGAAAGAAAAGAGACAATCTGTAACTATCCGAGTACGCAGATTTTATTTTAATGTGCAGCTACATAAACCCTGAGAAAAGTTAGAATATATACAGTAACTTCTTTGAACTTCAATTTAACCAGTTCGTAGAAGAACACGTTTAAAGATCATCGTTTTATATCTTTATTACATTGTTATTACTTGAAAATAAATATAAACATTTAATAAACATTTTAATCGTTAAGAATGGCCTTTGCTGTACAAAGACCACAAAAAGATTTCACCGAACATGGATAGAAGCTTTTTTGACTGAAGATGATTAAATAAACATGTCATTTTACAAAAGCTAAAAGAACGCCATATTTTCTTGACGATTAATAATCAATGGACGTGGGTCTGTATCTCTTACCTTATGAGCCTGTTTTGTTTCATCAATGTAGTGTGTTGTGATGATGACTGAGGCTCCTCCGCGAGCACAATCAGCAAGGAAATCCCATATTCTGGAAACAAGAGTACAGAGTATTCAAAGAACGGTTTGGTTTATTTTATACCCTCCAATGAAGTAAGCAGAATACTTCTAATCTAAATTCTAACTGTTTATTATGATGGTTTAAGTGGGGTCTGGTTTCCGAACGGTCATCTGTGTGTCGTGGTACAGTTGGCTAGGTGAATTAACCCAGCTCGTTCCAGAACCACAGAAGAATACTGCGTTCTTGGGCGGCGAACATGTTTGGCGTCGCCGTTGGTGATGATTTCAGTACAGGCTAAACGTGCTGGCCGAATTGATGTGAAATTAATTGTCATTAGGCCCTCAGAATTATAATATGAGGGTCTAGCAGAGATCTACCTACTTAATAATAATTACAAAGAACTATGCGCATTAACACTTGGCACGCTATTCTGGTTTTATTATTTCGCAATGATGTTGTGTGAACTGGCTCATTTTGTATTCCATTTCAAGTATTGTATGAGAAAATTGTGAGATCGGTAGTTATTGCTAGTGTAAGTGAATATACTTTGTGTCGTAATATACTATATTAGCGTCAAAGTGTTCTATTTTCTAAGAAAACAGTGCTAGAGTACCTATGTATTCTGAGAAATTATTTTAAAATATAAATCTCACACGTGGTGACAAACTAGGCAGTGCCTGGTTTAAAGGAACCAGGCAGCTAATATACAATTTATCAACCGACTACCTATCAATATTGTTGTTATTATCACTTTAGTGATTTTCTTTCTCATGATTTTATTTCTATTTCTAATTTTTTTTTTTAAAAAAGACACCTCCCGCATTAGGCATATACATTCCTGTATCACGGAGATCTTTACAAACATACATGAAACGGACACAAAGTACACCCAGACTTAGAACAACAATTTATGGATCACATAAAGTGTTGTCCCGTGTAGGATTTGAACCGACAACACTTGGCGCAGTAGGAAGCGGTGTGGCGACCACTGAAACCACTAAGCCAACCATATATTCGTTATTGGGTGAACTTGTGAGCTGTGAAAATTACATTCAGATATACATACAGAGGTCGATCATCATGACCTCGAACCGAAGTACATAAGATTATAATGAATATAACAATGGTGAAGAAATCCGATAAAACAACCAAGTCGAAAACCTTCTCCTTTTATATGTCAGTTAAAAATAGTGTTACTCACTTTCTACACAGTGCTCTATAAAATTCTGAAAGATTTACTACATGTTAAATACCTACTTAACTGGTTAGGTTAGTGACTTTTCGATGTGTGCAATAAAATATTTCATAATTTATTTTTCTAGTGTACAGCGAATACACAATGGTTTATAGCCATGATGTACGAAACATATAACATTCAGAGTAGCATTGAATTGTATTATGAAGGTTGTCAGTACGTACTCGTACATAATATTTTTCAAAGCCTATCGACCTTAGGCTGTTTTGATGAGGCTTTATTCGTACAAGTAAATATAGTTTCAAGTGTTTATTTAAGTTTAAGAGGCTTTTATAATCACCAACTATGTGTTTATTTAGGCGTACGTTTTTCTGTATTACGTAGGTTACGAAGTCGTATCTTTTTGTGGGCTCACAATTTCTTGAAGTGGAAACTTCTATAGGCAAGTTTGAATGGGGAGTTAATGTAGTAAGACGTCATCGATATGGTGACGTGACGTTATACATAACACTATATCTGTAGCTCTAAGTATAACTTATTACGCTACGCCAGCTGCGAAAGTTGTATACTTTATAGAGTATACAAGAACTGTATAGCTTAAAGTTTCTACTTCCTTGTCGATAGTCTTCAAGTTTCTTTTTGTTTTTTTACATTTGATATCTTAAAAGTATATCATTTAAGACCTGTTTTTAGTCACTATTTCTAAGGAGTAAGGAAGACTATAGTTTTTTAAATAACTCTTAATGTAGACGCTTCATGAAGTTAAAAGGCGGGAAACGAGACAGGACTCCGACGAGATGGTGCACAATCTTCGTACGATACGAATGGACGCTACCCGTTGCGCTTGATCGAGATCCTCCTGGCTCCTCAGGCTCCGGAAGAGCCGGAGATCCAAATGGATTTTCGAACCCGTTAACAATAAAAAAGGTGTATTGACGTCGTAAACAATTTTATTAAAAGTATTGATGTTGACATCTTTGTCTACGTGTGCAATTATAAACTCAAATAGAGCTTGTAATGATAAATTTTCCGCGTAAACTATGTTTGACTAATTACTGTTTGTACGAGTATAAAAAAACTCTACGTAAAGGTTTATTTATTTTAAAAATTAAGTGAGGGCCTTCGTGTTAGTGATGATTTCAACGTTTTAAGACACGGGAGGCCGTTTTTTTTATAGCTGCTAATTCTGTTCTCACGTCACTAAACCAAAATTATCCTAAAATTATCATACAAACATAATGTCACACTTATTTCCCAGAGGAAGTACAGAAACTTATCTCCAATTCCTATTGTCCTGACACACCTATTTTGCTTCGTCCACATTCATCAATCGCTGTTGCTCGGTTGCAACAGCGAATGGTCTTCATCAGGACTTCTATTCCCTTATTTTGGTGAGGTGATTTCAAAAATTATTTTTTTTGTACCCATGTATACTTAGAAAACGTCTGTTACGCACTCTTAGCTTGGGTCGATGACTTTGTATAGTGTAAGTGAATGTAATTGTTTATTTGAAATCCAGGGCTGTGCTAGCTAACGTGCAGTCGGAATCGTTTTGCCTAGCTTCGAAGCTTGGGTAGGGAGCACCGACTGTGTCACCTACCGATTGACTCAGATACTCACTGGGCACGATTGCTTCGGTGAGTATTTGAATCGAATAGGACGGGAAGCCAAAGCACAATGCCACCACTGCGGGTCCGAACAGGACTCCATCCAGTACAAACTGGATGGTGTGGTGGACTGCCCTGCGTAGGAGATCGGATGAAACCTGTTGCCAGTATTGCCGCGATCAATGCTGAGAAGAAATCTCCAGAGCGTGATTTGGAAAGGGCCGATCCCGCTCGAAGGAGGCGACGAAGGGGACGCGGTAGAGGTCGTAAGGTCCCCAATTGTCGCCTAAGGGTCACTGCGGTGGCATTTAGGGGATATGTGACCGCTGCAAACGACCCGGGATAGGTGACACCCGGTGTGGCCGGGGGGGTTGTCTTAGGCGGGTCGGTGCTCGCGTTCACGGTAGTCGGCACTGGCGAGGTAGGCTGCCGCGGGGTTAAGTGGGTAGACCGGTGTTCCAAGAGTCCCTCACACGCCCTTCCTCTCACCATGTAGGGTATGGTGTGAAAAACTTGCCCGCATAAAAAAGTGTATTTAACTTAGACCCGCACTCTTGGCTTGGATCGACGAATTTGTATAAGTAAACGTAAAATATTTTTTTGTATACCAGAATTCTTGCATAACCTTCTCTTTTAACAAATTCGATTCCAAACACTCCAGGTACCAGGCAAGAACATATGTGAATATCACGACACGCATACTCAAATGTTACAAGACTCCGAAGGGATCGATCGGTAGATTTACGGGCCGACAAACAACGTATTACGATAAGCGACGAAAATTCAACTACCGCCGTCGAAGTCGCCCAGAAGGAATTTTCAAAGAAATATCTCTAATTCTATTGAATCTATAACACGTTTTTAGAACGTCGTTTGACAGGACACAACTCAATTTCAGTAATTATTAGTTTATAGAATTAGCGAACAACAGAATTAGCACATATCACTAATTATTCCTCTAATTCCACTCTTTTAATGGGGAGAGATGCCATCGGCATCTAGAGGATACTGGAAATTGGGGATAGGAAAGTGTTGGGAGTATATGAGGCATACAAAGCATGGTTCACTCCCGGTTATATGCACACAGATCCTGGCCTAATTAACAGCAGTACCCGAATACTCCCTGTTTTAGACTCAGAGTAACACACTGTGTGGTTTTAGACGGTTTGGTTACTACGCATCGCAAAACGCATCGCAAATTCCAGTAAGGATTATTTACAACCGAAAAGATTACTTAAACACTTGAAAAATGGTTCTGAACAATAAAAATAAAGCTGAAGGATTTGGTTAAAAGCGCTAATCCCAGGAATGACTGATCCTATTTGAAAAAACATCAAGCTACGCCCAAAATTAGCGGAGCATCAATGAAAATTGTTGCCAAAACGCACTTGCGACGCCTCTGGTGTTGCGGATGTCCATGGGCGGCGGTAATCGCTTACGATTAAGCAATACGTCTGCTCATTTGCCTGTTATTCAATAAAAAAAACACTATAACATCACGCTACTGGCAATAAGAGACGCAGACGTGAATGTGCGGCTGTCATGTAGTGTTACAATATCATGAATGGTCGTTCTATCTGCAATAATTCCTCGTTAACTTCACTTAGTATCGATATTGCATCTGTTGTGTCAAGTAACGCAATCAATCTCCATACGGGCTGATTGTGGCTCAGTAACGTTTATGGCGAACGTGACCGGAATTACAATCGAGGATTTGTTCATATTTGGTTTATTCGATGACAGATTGAGTCTGTGCATATTCTTTGATAATGTGTCAGAGATTAAGACATAAATAAATAAATAAATATTTTTCGACATCTGACACACAACGCCCTCTAGTCCTAAACTAAGCAGACCTTGTTTTATGGGTGCTAGACAACTGATATTAATAAATTTATACCTTTTTTTTTATAAATACATACATATTGTACATAGCCACAGGATTAGCAAGCTGAAGTGGCAGTGGGTTGACCACATTTATCGAAGAACCGATAACCGTTGGGGTAAACGAGTTCTTAAGTGGAGACCGCGTCTCGGCAAACGTAGTGTAGGACGTCCACAAGCCAGGTGGAGCGATGATTGCTCAAGACGGCTGGCAGGAGCTGGATACGAGAAGTCAAAGATCGAACTAAGTGGCGTGAAATTGGAGAGGCCTATGTCCAGCAGTGGACTGCGATAGGTTGATGATGATGTACATAGAAAACACTCAAACTCCGATACAAATATTTGCAGATCATACAATTAATCAATCGAACCTATACACATCATATTATCAACGGTTTATCCTATAGTCTTATTTCTTAATATATAATGGGATATAACGAAACTCAAACTACTAGATCATAGCGAGTATTAAACCTTGTGTTTTACCATTGGATATAAACATTTACCTACATATTATATAGTAGTGATGAAATCGTATAAAATAAAACAAGAATCTGTTTCTCAACGCGGACCTGTGGAGATAATGCGACGAACCTGCAATAGTTTGGCAACGATTCGAACGACTTGCATCAATGAGCTCCCAGTGGTACCAACCTAAGTGAAGCAAAAAGACAAATGATCGCGTCAGGTGTTCTATAACTATCGCAATCTTTTTTTTTTGCGAAACGGTCCCCAATTCATATCATCCACATTTTTTATCATTTTTTTTTAACTCTCGCATTATTAATATATATTCCTGTGTCACGGGGATCTTTACAAACATACATGAAACGGACACAAAGTACACCCAGACTTAGAACAACAATTTATAGATCACACAAAGTGTTGTCCCATGTAGGATTTGAACCCACAACACTTGGCGCAGTAGGAAGCGGTGTGGCGACCACTGAAACCACTAGGCCAACAAAAGACGTGAAGTCAAATCATAAATTCCATCACGACGAAGACTTGAAGACTCGACGACTTAGAATTGAAGACTTGATCCGGCTGGTTGCCATATCATCAAAAGAAGAAGAAGAACTATCGCAATAAAGGTCAAGCGTCAAAGGAGGTTTATAACTTTAGTGCAAGAGTGTACAAATGTATAATAATATTTTTTTCGGACATCTAACACACGTCATCCAGTCCCAAGCTAAGCAGAGCTTTTGTTATGGGTACTAACCAACATATATATTTTTTGTAAATGCATTTCAGTTGTTGCGTACTCGACTGCTGTGCTTGAGGTCTCGGGTTCGATTCCCGGGTCGGACCAAATGTTTGTATAATCTGCAAATATTTGTATCGGAGTTTGAGTGTTTTCTATGTACAATATGTATGTAATTACAAAAAAAAGATTTAATGTATTAATATCAGTTGTCTAATACAAGGTCTGCTTAGTTTGGGACTAGATGGCGTTGTGTGTTGTATCCCATTATATATTAAGAAATAAGAGTATAGGATAAACCGTTGATGATATGATGTGTATATGTATGTGTATATATATATATATATATATATATATATATATATATATATATGCCTCGAGACATCGTGACAGGACCTTTATTAGTTTATCGTACACTTAGATGGATTCAGGTTGCACTGGAAAAGGGAAGAAAACTTGAAAACAAATCTAACTCTTCTGGCAAACGTTGTAAACCTTCTTTCTCGTTGTAAACACTCTTTCTCGTTGTAAACACTCTTTCTCGTTGTAAACACTCTTTCTAGTTGTCAACACTCCTTCTCGTTGTAAACACTCTTTCTCTTTATAAACCCTCTTTCTCGTTGTAAACAGTCTTTCTCGTTGTAAACACTCTTTCTCGTTGCCTTTCTCGTTGTAAACACTCTTTCTAGTTGTCAACACTCCTTCTCGTTGTAAACACTCTTTCTCTTTATAAACCCTCTTTCTCGTTGTAAACAGTCTTTCTCGTTGTAAACACTCTTTCTCGTTGTAAACACTCTTTCTCGTTGTAAACACTCTTTCTAGTTGTCAACACTCCTTCTCGTTGTAAACACTCTTTCTCTTTATAAACCCTCTTTCTCGTTGTAAACAGTCTTTCTCGTTGCAAAGTCTCTTTTTAGGGAGAGGTCTATGTAAAGCAGTGGCCCATTAAAGGATGTATATGATGACGATGATTCAGATTTATAGACAGGTATCCAATTCATAATACGGCCCATAGGTGCCTTAAGCATGGTCTCTCCGATGTCTGCACCATAGGCAATATGTACTTGAAAATAATCAATAAAACTCTTCCTCAAAAGGCAGGTAAACAAACACCCTTTACAATGAACGAATTTAAAAGAAATCCAATGTCTGTTGACGCAATACTTTCCGAGCCATTGTTACCAATATCAGTGGCGGTTGATTAGCATCACAGTTTAACAATGAGCATCCGTGTTTAAACAATACCAAGAAAGGAGATATGTTGAGCTCAGTAAATTGTATTGTTTGGAAAAGACGTTTGATTTGAGTATTAAACTTATATATTGTTGCAGGGCTATTGAAAGGAAGGCAGGAAAGACATACTGATATAGCGAGGTATAGGCCACGGTTTAGTTTAGACAGACTCCCACAAATTACGAATTTCATATAAATACCAAAGTAACTTTGTCTGTATGTTACGCTTTCACAGCTAAACCGCTTCGCCGATTTTAATGATTTTAAGTATGGAGATATTTTGATTTTTGAGGAAGCACGCAGACTAATCTTTACCACGATAACCGGGAGCAGCCGTGGGCAAAAGTTCAAATCGAAAAGCGAGCGAGATACGCACAGATCTAGATATGACCGTGAGATGGTAGGTATTTCTAATAGGCCACAGAAGATAATACTTATTTGACCAATGACCGAATGAATGAATGTACGAAGATGTTGAATACAATCAAAGTAAGTATAAATTCGACGTTTTTCAGCGAAAAAGTCGTTCATAAATATTTTTTATTAGCTTTCGCTCGCGGCTTCGCTCCCATTTAATAAAAAGTATCCTATGTTACTTCTAATACCTGCAAAAATATCTGTACAAAGTTTCATGAAGATCGGTTAAGTAGTTTTCGGGTGAAAGCGTAACAAACAAACTTACTTACCTTTATATATATTAGAATGGCTAATGATGACATAAAATAGCTAATCCTAAAGATTTTTACTTTTTGTGACGATTAATTTTTTTATTTATTTATTGAGGCAATTACAACAGGTACCAAGAATGATAATTATAGGGATTAATTAGGTTTAATACTGCTTGGTACCCTTCCGTAAGTACACAAACATGATATTTGAAGATTAGGTTCACTAGAAATTTAAGCTATTAATAGTTATATCACGATAATTTTTTGGAGTGAAATCTTCTTCAGGCGCGTTGAACTCTTTTTGGCTAAACCAAAATCACGGACCTCGCGACATCGTCACCGAACGCTTTCGTTGTTGCTATACATATATATTATTTTTTACTCTCATTTTATTTAAAGAGTAAAGAGGTCCTTTTCAGATGAGCTTACACAACTGTATGTTTATAGTTTAGAGTTGTCACTTAAGTCGGCAGTGACGGCAGTCCTCATGACTACTTTGTGATTTGTTAACGTAAAATATGTATGTTTTTTCGAAAGACGGTTCCCATTTCATGTCATCCACATTATTTGTTATCATTATTTTCATCACGACGAAGACTTGAAGACTGAATTCACCGTAGGAGAGCCACGCTTCGGCATGAATGGGCCGGCTCGACCGGAGTGATACCACGGCCTCACAGAAAACCGGTGAGAAACAGTGCTTACGCTGTGTTTCATCGAGTGAGTGAGGATACCGGAGGCCCATACCCCAATCCAACGCCCCCTATCCCCCTCATCATCCCCCTTCCCCCCAGGCCGCCATAGTGTGGGTCACCATGCTGCATTGTTCTTTTTCGCATTGAGGATGGTGACCACCACTCTTGGATCCTGCTCATGCTTTCCATCAGGCAGGGCAGAGTCATTTTGGCAGCTTAAATATTAAAAAAAAAAAACACTTTAAATACTTGACATTGGCAGAAATTGCTGATCCCGGCTGCATGCCATCTCAGATAAGCGAGTATATTTCTCTTATAAACGGTTACTCGTGAGCCGAAGATATCAGCGTTACCTTTATAGTCATATTATTTTATTTAACAACTTTTAAATACGAATACGCTCACTTTTTAAGGATTAATCAATGGAGGGTGTGTCTAGGCAAAATAAAAAAAAATACAATCAAATATAAAAATAAACCAAACACTCGACGTTTTTTTAGCAAAGAAGACGTTCATAATTATTTTTTACTAGCATTTGCCCGTGGCTTCTCCCGCATTTAATAAAAAAATATCTTATGTTACTCTTAATACCTCCAAAAATATGTGTACAAAGTTTGTAGTTTGTTTGTTTCTCTGGGCAAGCTAGCGAAAGAAAACTGCTTACATCTAGGAAATAGACAAAATATATCCTATTTTTTCTGTACCTATAATATGACCTAGTAATTTAAGCGGTCGCCATGCTGCTTTCTACTATGCCAAGTATTGTGAGTTCTAATCCTAGAAGGGAAAACACTTGTTTGATCCACAAATTGTTGTACTGAGTCTGGGTGTTCTTTGTGTCCGTATCATGTATGTTTGTGAAGTCCCCCTCGACACAGGATTTATTTATAATGCGGGAGTTGTCCTATATACCTATATAAATGACAATCGGTTAAGGAGTTAATACGTCAAAGCGTTACAAAAGCACACTCATTTTCATAATAACAATTTGTATAACCTTTACAATAAACTTTGTAAATAATGGATAAACATCTTTACGAAACAATCAATTACATATAATGAAGTAAGTGACAATGTTGAACTAGTAATAAATTATAAAGATGATACTATAATTAGTAGGTATAGATGTACACAAACCATTATTTTTTTATGACTATTTTATGTCATTCCGACATTGACACTGCTAAATGGTTTTTCAAACCTGGATGACGCAGGTTTTACGTTGTCAGCATTTAGTATTTATGCGGAACTAGATTTTGCCTGCAGCTATACCCGCCAGGCGCGGTTCTAAGAGGGGGGTCACAGTGGACATGATCCCCCTAAAGTATGTGCACATGTAATTTTTTCCAACTGCTACTAGAATCTGATATTTTTTCCTCCTTATATATTTCTATAATTGTTCAATAAGTATAGAGATAAGAAATTAAAATATTTACTTAATATAACGATGTAGGTAGTCCTACTCTAAATATTCATCCAGATATTGTCCCTGCATCCTAACTAACTATTATTTCAATAGATTTACCAATAACAACAAAAGATATCCATTTGTTTTTAATGTGTGGAATTAAATTCTGTATTGTGCAATAAAGTCAAATTTACTCGACTTAAATTGATTATTAGTGACCCCTCCTAAAATTTCAAGATGCGACCCCGTCTGTTACCCGCGTGTTTCTCGATTATCGCAGTAAAGAGTAGCATATGTCGTTCTTCAGGAATCAAAGTATTTCCAAACTTTATGTTATTTAAATCAGAGCAGCGGTTTGGCCGTGGAAGCATAACCGACATACAGACAGAATTACTTTCAAATATATAGTATAAATATGGATTGTTTCTGTATGTATTAGTAAATGAAAAAGTAGGTTTTCTATATGATTTATTTATCTACCAGCTAAGCCCCTCGGTGTTTTCCGCGGTTGTTATTATAAAGGTACAAACTGTAAGTAACGCCGGGGCGATGTTAGTATTAATAAAATTATAACAAAAATAACGACTTCAAGAACTAGACCAAATTGGAATGAGACTATACGAAAAGCACGAGCTTCCAAATAAAAAAGAATCATCAAAATCCGTTCATCCAGTCGAAAGTTCTGAGGTAACAAATAAAAAAATACAGTCGAATTGAGTACCTCCTCCTTTTCTGAAAAGCCTAAGCCTCAGTTACCCTTTATATCATCGACTATTTGTCAGTGAAAGAGTAAAAGTTGTCAATTTGAAATTACAAACAGCACTTCAATTATATTTATTTGTATAGATTATTATCATTCATCCATAATTATTGTCCATATTCATACGAGTACACATCATATCCAATTTAAATTTGACTTTAGTTCGCGTGTTGCGAAGATCCCGATGCAGGTCGCTCCGTGTAAAAACTGATATTCAGGTAACTAGTAGCCGACCCCAAATAATATTGGGAATAAAAAGGTCCGAAAAATGATGATATTCAGTATAAAGAATAGCTTTTAGGTAAAGGTAAAGGTTTGTTTAAGACCAATTGTTATTGAACGATGTCGGGATTCCAAACCATTTATCTATGTTTGCTTGGTGCTAATTTGCTTAGACATATTTGGATAATACGGAAAATAAAAAGTTTATTAAGAAAACTAAATATCAATTCATTTGATTTTTAAAACCACATACTGTCTTAGATCTCTACTTCATTCACCTCATTTTCATTAAGTGCTCGTTGTAGGCTGTGATGTGAAAATGTTATGTGAAAATGTATAAATAATAATTGAATACAAAAACTTACCGTTCTCTTAGCACTGGATCCAATCCCACAGTAGGTTCATCCAAAATAAGGAGTTCAGGTTCATGTACCAAGGCAGCCGCTAACGAAACTCTTCTCTGTTGTCCACCCGAGAGGGTCTTTATCAGTCGCCCACCACTGGGCAATTCGAGCAGTGTTTTGAGGAATTCAAAGCGCTCCACCATTTTTTCGTGTTCCATACCGTAGATGCGACCGAAGTAGTATATCGCATCGCGAACTGTGAATTCTCCTACGAGGGCTATATCCTGTAAAAGAATAATCACAAATTTCAACAAAAAAAGACTTCAAGAACTGGACCAAATTGAAAAAGGACCGCACGGGAAGCACTAGCTTCAAAATATTTCGAAAAACTTAATTTTTTGCGGCCAATTGGAGCTCTAAGAGCAGCACACTTCTCAAAACTCATTGATATATTCTGATTACGCTTTAATCTTTGGTGCATAATATTTTTCAACGCTATACATATACTATTCTTAGAGTTTTTGGTTTTTAATGTATGTTAGACACTGTTATTAATAAGAGAATTAAATAACTACTGTTGCAATTGATTCTTTATGACATTTATTTTAAGACTGACATTCGAATACATAAAAACATATTTAGATTTATTTTACACGTAGGGATTATATATATCGTGCATTCATAAATTGCGGGAATCAAGATTCTCTTACCTGAGGCATATACCCAACCCTAGGTCCAGGGACTCCACTGCCCTTCTCCCCTGGTCTTCCACCGAGCACGTAAATATTACCGCTATCCAGTTTTCTTCTGCCTACTATGCAGGATAATAATGTTGTTTTCCCGCATCCTGAAGGTCCAAGCAGACCGTATCTGGTGAATAAAATTATTCAATTGAAATGTATGAAAGGAAATTTAAGAA
The DNA here is from genome assembly GCA_003709505.1 of Hyphantria cunea. Taxonomy (NCBI): domain Eukaryota; kingdom Metazoa; phylum Arthropoda; class Insecta; order Lepidoptera; family Erebidae; genus Hyphantria; species Hyphantria cunea. Next base: position 582,164 of record PKRV01001304.1, on the reverse strand, counting down.
AATAAAAATGTATAGCAAATATTACTAGGAAGCAAATTTATCGAATTTTAATATCAAACACGTGCTTCTTAAACAAGGTAGTACGAATGGAGTACTTGGTTAAGTGGTCATCTCGCCTCGTGTTATGACAATACTTTGTGTGTTATATAAAAGAAATTCCTCACGTCACTCCTGTGTATGTCCTTGAAGTATTAGTGCAGATATCTTTAGAAAAAATGCATGACGAGATATATAGACCTTCCAATCATAGACTTCCAAAAAAAAGTAACCAAGACGAGGAACAGAGAGCAAAATAGATTACGAGTATACTCACATAATTCCTCTTTCAACCACCATGTCTAGTTCTTTGAGGACTGGTTTGAAGTCTGGTTTGTCTGGCCTGCCGTAGTACTTGCAGGCCCTCTCTACCACCACGGCGGCGGAATAAGCCGCCATCTTGAATTTGATTAGGAGTTCTTTTGATGCCCGTTAAGCTAACATCTTTTATCTGATGACAAAAGAAAAATATTATAAATACAAACAAATAATTAAAACGGGTCACATTTCATACACATAGAAACCCTGACATATGGTTAAAGTTGATATACTTAAAAAAGTGAGCTTTTTTAGGAACTTTGTCAGGCTTTCTTAGCTGTGTTTGGAACAAATATGTTGAGACATATTTGTCCCAAACACAGCTAAGAACTCGTGTGATTGGGCTCGTTTTGTTTGTTGAATGAAATATTCGCAAAAATAATTGTGGGCGAAATTCTTTTGCTAGAAAAACATGCCGTTTTATTCAGAACATACAATTTAACTAGATAACTACATATTTTAAAAAGAACCCTCAGGAATAACCTAATTGATGTCCGATATAAAATGGAAATGGAGTCGTTTTTCCAATTTGTTTAATATAAAAACATATTGTCTTAGTAGAATAAGATATTTCTAGTTAAATAGCAGTTTCTTCCCTTCTAAAGAGTTTAAAACAATTTCAGCAAGATATACTGGATTATTGGTAATAAAATAATTAATTGACTGCCTCGGTGGCGCAGTGGTAGCTTACGCGACTGCTGTCCATGAGGTCTCGGGTTCGAATCCTGGGTCGGACCAAATGTTTGTATGATCTGCAAATATTTGTTTCGGAGTTTGGGTGTTTTCTATGTACAATATGTATGTATTTACAAAAAAAGTATATATATGTATTAATATCAGTTATCTAGTACCCATAGTACAAGCTTTGCTTAGTTTGGGACTAGATGGCGTTGTGTGTTAGATATCCGAAATATTTATTATTTATTATTATTATTAATTCTCAATGTACGTAAAATTTCAATTAGTTAACGAGTTAATATCGTCAAATTCCTGTAACACAAAAAGGCGCATGATATGACCTTTACAAAATTGTCGTGCGCGCTCTTCTAAGTGCTCTGACAACTCCAACATTACATATTTTAGAAAATGACAATGTACATACACCAGTAGGAAGTTACCATCACAGATCACGTCATGTGGCACTGTTTCGTGTAATTAAGTATAGTTACTAAGGTTTCTCTGCAATTTTACTGTTGTTTCAATTGACGAAAGAATCAGTAATGGTAGTATATGTCAAATCTTTTCCACCACTTCGAAGAATACCTAGACAGTAAAGCCATGCAAGTGTTTACAAACTTTAGATTTGGTTAATTTAAAAGATAGGACTTTGTCCCGTTGTAAATAAGGATCATTGTTGCTTAGACAACTACAACAAATTGAAAATTATGAATGAATGCAATGCCAAAGAAATCGTGTAATGTTACTGGTTCCGTTGCCGATATTTACCAGCTAAGCGTCAATCAAAAAGATCTTGAAGTATCAAAACTTCTTTGGTCTTCAAAATCATAAGTAAACTTACCAGTTGATATAAAAAAAACACAAAATAGATCTATATCAAAGTGGCTATGCTAAAAAGCTAATCTTTTTAAAATGGAAAATGTTTCGAAAAAAAAACGTTTATAGAGTTTATGCAAACTTTAACCATACTTATGAGTCCATTTTTTTATTTGTTAGATTAAAAGTGCTTATTTATTTTCATTATTTAATGTTTCTCGAAAAATAACTTAAGACCAAAGTTAGTTATAAATAAAAAACCGGCCAAGTGCGAGTCGGACTCGCGCACCGAGGTTTCCGTACAACCCTGTATTATATTATATATTTTAACGCGTTTTCGCATTTTTTTTTCTTTATCTGTGCTATGAGTCATTGATCGTAGCAAATTTTCGATTCTGAGTTCATGGGAAGTCGCCTGTAGGTCTGGATTCCCTTGCGAGTACAAAAAATTTGCAGCATAAACGGCTGTATCTTTTGATTGCATCGGCTAGGAAGTTTGATTTTTTCACAGCTCCAAAGGACAGTAGACTTGAGTATTTAATATGAATTTCAGCTTAATAACTTCACGCGTTCCTGAGAAAAAGTATTGACAAACAGACGGGCAAAAAGTGATATTATATGGGTGCCCTTTTTCCTTTTGAGGTACGCAACACTAAAACAGAGTTTATAAAGGAAATAATCATTATATTTTGTTTTTAATTTCATCAAATCGAAAGAACACACTGACAACAGCCAATGTGATTATAAAGATAGAACTATTACGTCAATAGGATTTCCTTTTCAGTGTGGAATCGTCCAGAAAGTTAATTTGAATTAGCAAAGAGAGCTCTTGTATGGTGGTCGATGAGTCAGGTTACCGACTAGTATGTAACCAATGTGACGAGACATTAACATAAGCTGTGGAGAACAATTACATATGTATTTAAGTTTATTTGTATTGAGGTGTGTATTAATAAGTCTGTATATATAAAAAATGGAGTTCTTGAGTGGAGACCGCGTCTCGGTAAACGTAGTGTAGGACGTCCATAAGCCAGGTGGAGTGATGATTTGCGCAAGACCTCCAGATGCGAGGAGCCGAGGATCGAACTAAGTGGCGTGGAATTGGAGAGGCCTATGTCCAGCAGTGGATTGCGATAGGCTGATGATGATGATGATATAAAAATAACTTTTGATAATGTTTGTTCAGTGTTCTGACGAGCTCTTTCAGCTAGTCCCACCTAGGGATTGCAATCGCGAGATTTCGGGCCATTTTTCGAGATCAATCCCGAAGCATAACATGACGAGACCTCTTAAGAGATTGTTGAGATTAAGAAAACATAGAGTGCAACAGAAATTGAAGATGAATTGCCTCTTTCAATGATTGCAGAGGATTTGAATTTCCGTGCTAATGTCATAAAATCCAACACTACTTGCTTGAAGTCCTTCACGTGTTTCTGCAAGATTAGATAGAGTCACTCATTTAAAAAGAGATGGATCTATATGAGGGTAGGGCGCATGGGGTTGCTTCTTACAGTCCTTTTATAATAGCTTACTCCCGCTGGTGTTAACCACTTCAAAATCACTCCTAAAGATCTGGGATAGGTAGATAGATAGAAGTAATTCTGGTAATAAATAAATAAATAATCTTTATTGACATAAAATATAAATTACAATTATTTGAAGTCCCTGTCTCCCGTGCTAGGTATTACACCTGTATTACAGGAGCCAGTGCCCTCTCCTGTTTTATATGACCATTACATTTTTATACAATTAAGGTAGGTATCACTATCTACATTAAAGTACTTTGATTAAAAATATAAATAAATAAATAAAACTTTGCCAACATCTAACACACAACGCCATCTAGTCCCAAACTAAGCAGAGCTAGACAACTAATATTAATACATATTATTGCGTACTTTTTATTTTGTAAATACATACATATTACAAGAACTCCGTAACAAATTTTTGCAGAACACACAAACATTTGGTCCGACCGAAGAATCAAACCTGAGACCGTAACCATACAACCGAGGCAGTTAATATTGGCTTTAAAGTGTAAGAATTGCTAGAAATTACATAATATAACTATAACATCGTGTGGGAATAAAATTGTGGTCGTTTCGTGTCATTGATGACCGGCGCCGACACAGTTTTGTTTGAAATTATTTGTAATAGTGTTAATCTATTTCATTGACCCCTAAATTATTATTCTCATCATAAACCACGAGTTAACCTGACTGCGGCTTGAGGGTTATATCTTTGGAATGTATGAATGTATGATTGTATATTTCTTTCCGGCAGTCTGTAGTCTACATGACAGTAGATACTTTGCTAGATTAGGCGTTTGTGGGGTTGGTACTACATCCCAATTGTAGGTTAAACGTTAATTTTAATGTTATTATGGTATTACTCGGGATAGTTGTTGTAAAGTTTACGGTACCAAACGCGTGCAAACGCGGCTAACACTGCGGGTGCATAGTATAAAAAGGCAATCCTTATTCACGATTTCATTACATATTTTAGACCACAAATTGACTTCGGTTGTACTTTGAGTACTAGTAAACATAACATGAGGTATAAGCAAGATTAGTTTATTTATTAATTTACATACATGCGCTTACTTTGCAGGCTCCAGTGTTACTTATATTAATACTAATCACTTATGAACAATCAATTAAAAAAATTAAACATACCACTAAAAAACTAGCACACAAGAAAAGAGTGTGTGTACTTACGTCCACGCGTTAGAAGTTATTATATGTATAAATATTTATCTTGTTACGCCAAAAAAAACTCTCATCATTTTTCGCCAAAAGAAGTGTAACTTAAAAAAACATATTTTTTTCAAAAGTAACATACCAATACGAAACTCTTGTGAATTTGCGCAATGAATATGTAAACAGATCGCTATGGTTCCGATATTCTACATTGAATCTCTTTCGACAACCGCTAACGCCTCTCATTCATTATTTTGTTTTGACATTCATTATTTTGTTTTGACCACGTGACTTATCGTTGAGATGACGTCATTCTCATTGTATCATTTTCTAATAAAGTTTATGCTCATAGAACGCCGGAGGATATACAGATGTAATATATTACAGAAGTTTGCAACTGAAATAAATTCGCAAATGCATTTGTCACGTAAAAACAGCACAGTTCTCCATAAACGGGGTTATTTCTTACCATATAAGAAACCTGTTGGTCTGTTTGTCCCACTGAACTCCTTAACACACAGCGGTGCGCGTGTTTGTGTGGTTAAGCCTTTATTTAATGAACATGTGAATGTGTGTTATGTGTGTGTGATCGAAGAGGTTCTCCACTGTCACACGAATAAGATTTTTTTGTATTGATTTTCTGCATTAAATTAATCTATACTAATATTATGAAATTTCTTATACAATTGTGTATAAGAAATTTCTCTCAAAAAAAAATCTCAGAAACTAATTATCTAATTTGACAATTCTTTTAACATTGGACAGGCAGTTTCTCGAAGAATAATATTTTTCTACCAGTAATCTCATCAATATTATAAACGCGAAAGTTTGTAAGTATGGATGGACTTTTGTTATTTTTTCACGTAAGAACTACTGAATGGATTTTAATAAAACTTTACAATAATATAGCTTATACATCAGTATAACACATAGGCTACAATTTATAAAGATAGTAACTTCGATCCGCGGACTTGACCGCTGTTACAACAAACGCGGGTAGTAACTAGTAGGATTATAATCAAAGAAAATGTTGCATTCCTTTACACAGACACAGACAAAATTGGGCTGGTTATCTAGTCCTACTACCCATATCCATACTAATATTATAAAATCGAAAGTAGCTCTGTCTGTCTGTCCATTACACTTTCATGGCGAAACCCTTAATTTGGCATGGAGATAGGTATCTTAATTTATGACGAAGGACATAGGTGAGCGACGCCATTAGCCATTAGTTTATAATAAATTAATTAAAAGAAGCTGTGAAAACATATTATATTATGTATGTACTAGATCAAACATAATGTACATTAGATTTTAAGATATAATTATTTGTTTGTATTCCTTAAAATAATAAAATAATAATAAATGAATTTCAGAATTTTCGCTATAAAGAAGTATTGAGTATATTATCATAATCGCGGTCTCGACTCGATAATATACTTGAGTCTCACTCGTCGTCTCACGGAGTGGTACTCTACTGCTGGTATCTGCCCGACATTACAGCCAGTCGGTACAATCTGAGGACTAATTCGCGAAATAAAACTTCGGTCAAAAGTCAATTTCGATCCACTTTTGAAATTACAAATGTCATAAATGATCTCGTAGCACGTCCAACGTTGACTGCAACGTGACAGAATCCTACTGTTATCGAAAGTTGAAAAATGTCACAATATATTTTTTTGTTCCTTTGTTTGTTATAAACCTAGCATATAAGGAGTATTCCTTGTCGGAGGTCCATAATAAATAGATATATAAAATGTCATTCTACTGGTCTTAATCTAAAATTAAATATTATCTTTTAATAATATTAATATTATAAAGAGATAAAATTTGTGCACTTGTAGGGGTAATCTCTGGATTTTGAATATTCTAATATAAATAGAAAGCCACATTGTTTCAGTGTCATAAGCTATATATTATGTCATAGATGGAGCCACGGACACAGGCTAGTAAGTTATATTTAAATAATTCGTCGTGTGATTGAATTGAGATTATATTCAGATGAAACTAATACTGTATTGTAATTTTTGTTAACCGAAGCCTTATTTTCAGTGAATTCATAATCGAGTCTCGATACAATCGCATTTTGGACTGTGATGTTATAAAACTACGAGAATTAGCCGTCGGGTCAAAATTTAATATTAATTTAAATATTAAATATTTTCGGACATTTTAACACACAACGCCATCTAGTCCCAAACTAAGCAGAGCTTGTGCTATGGATACTACTAGACAACTGATTTTAATAAATATATATTTTTTTTTGTAAATACATACATATTATACCTAGAAAATATCCAAACTCCGAAACAAATATTTGCAGATCATACAAAGCATTTGGTCCGGACTCAGGAATCGAACCCGAGACCTACCATTGCACCACCGAGGCAGTTATAAAATCTGCATAAAACTTGTATTACATTTAATTACAATGAATTTCAAAGTTCATAATGAGTTTTATTATTCTGTTTGCTTGAAAAATTATCTACTGCTTGTTTTGTATGCATGTAATGTACCAGTTTGTTTGTAAATGAAGGTAAAATAACATTGAAATACTTAAAATCATATTCATTTAGTGTAAATTATGTATGAATAAGTATTTTATTTGTTCAAAGGTGATTGATTATCGAATAGTTCTTTTATGAATATTAATAAGTAACTTGTAATGCATACTAACATGATGAAAGATCGAGTATTGAATTATAAAATTTATTTAAAATAAATAGTCCGTCTTTGATAGTGCGAGAAATAAGCATGCTTACAAAAAAATTAATGTATAGCATGTTAAAAGCGAGCGAAATTTCTTGATTTATTATAAAATATTAAAATTGAATACAAATCTGTAAAGTTTCAAACATATTTTCAATGGATCTAGTAAATTTCAATAGGTACGTATAAAAAAGTTAGTTATATTAGAAGTTTAGACTCTCTGGAGAGTTTTGAAAGTCAATATGATATTTTTTTAAATTTGTCTCTTACGTATTCTCTCTTAAAGTCTTAGATAAACACACAAATTAAGAAATATTTGTTTTATCAATGATTTAATAATAGTTGGTTATGTCATCTTCGTTTGCCGTCAAAATTCCAAATAAGCCGGGCTCACAATCACGCGTGTCGGAACAAATGGAAACGCTCACGGCGCGGGCGTCGTCGATTCTTGATGCAACATGTTACGTTACGATCTCGGATGACCGGAACACTCTGTACCAACCTTTGTTATGTCATCGACCTCGTATCTCGGCGTGTCGATGCAAGTGGATAGCCACATTTTCCGTTCATCAACAATTTTCGTAAATCGGTTATAGTAAAACAATGAGTGATTAAGTATTATTGGCTTGACGGAAGAACTAAAACAAGGTTAAACTCTTTGCTGTGTGGTGAGCTAAATCATCACAGGAATATTCTTTATGTGTAATTTGACGGGGAGACGAGAAGACGGGTTACTTAATGGTAAGAGACTAACGACGTTCATAGACGACGACCTGTAATTCAATAGTAACAAATGGAAAACCGCCACTTCAATCCGTAACTCTAGGAGCAAGGTTTGGTTAGGATGGGTTTGGGCTCTGACTCTGTACACAGTCAGCAAAAACACTTTCTCTTAACCATGTCTTCTCTCCATCCAATGGTTGCCTGTAAGAGATTGCCTCCGGGCGATAAGGCCGCCAATTATGTATGTTAGCCTAGCAATGAATCTGGTGTACAATAAAGAGATCTATTATTATTATAGAAATCAATGAAATAATTTGTTTAACTAGGTTTTCTATACGTAACTCCGGTTCAGCCTGTCTCCTTAAACCGAAGCAAGGCTCTATCTACTACTTCTGAGGTCTTTTTCTCATAATATATCCAAGGGTGAGAAAACCAATACCGGTTGGCTAATAGTCACACTACAACAAAGATTGCATAAACACCGAGATTCATCTTTCTGAAATATCAATTCGCAACGATTGTACTTCCTAGTACTGTTAGAACTGATCACTGACCCCACAAATATTGAATGTTATTATGCAAATTTCGTTAGTTTGTTAACCTTTTACGCCTGAACAACTAAACCTGTACTTAGGAAGTATTACACTCTTGACCGAATGTAGAAAATGATGTAAAACACTTTTAATTAAAAACTTCAATGATGTAACCAACATTAATCTTAGGTAAGTCATGTAACAATTACGTGCTTATGGTAATACGCAATCAAATTAATTGTCATTACTTTTCGTTACTTTTGTATCTCAACGATGCTGCGAGGTCCAAAAAACACGGTTTTTTGTTGTTTTAAGTTTTCTATTTCTCTTAATTTTAACTGCACGGTTGGCCTAGTGGTTTTAGCAGTGGGTCCGGATGGCGTAAGAAAGCGGTCCCCGGATCTCTCCCGTCTTAGGCGCAGAGTGGCACACTGTGTGGTTTTAGTCGGTTCGATTCCGACATACCGCCCCGCCGCAAACCCCGGTGGGGTGAAGGCCCGAGGGGGTTTCCACACGTAAAAAAAAAAGTGGTTTTAGCGGTAGCCACGCCACTTTCTACTGCGTCAAGTGTCGTGGTCTTAAATCCCACGTGGGACAACACTTTGTATGATTCGTAAATTTATGTTCCGAGTCTCGGTATTCTTTGTATCTGTTTTATGTATGCTTGAAAAATTATTCCTAATGCGGGAGTTGTACACAAACATTGACTTAATATAATAACATAGAACTTAGTACACTTGCTACTCTAATTAAAAATATACACAACATTCACACATAACAACATAATTTTAATTATATACCAACGAGATCAAACACAATACAAATATAACAAAATCAAAATTAATAACCAAAAAATTACCAACAATAGTTATATCACTTAATAAGTACGTGGGAGATACACGCTTCGGCATGAATGGAATGGAGTGGCACCGCTCCACAGAAAACCAGTGTGAAACAGCGCTTGCGCTTTGTTTCACCGAGTTAGTGAGAAAACCGGAGACCTATAACCCAAACCATCCCTCCATCCTACAAAGGCCGACAACGCCCTCAGGACGCCTCTGGTGTTGCAGATGTCCACGGGCGGCGGTAATCGCTTACCATCAGGCGATACGTCTGCTCATTTGCCTGAATTTCCATAAAAAATAAAATAAAAAAAGTAGCTCAAGTAAGTAATAGAGGTTTTAGTCTTATTCAATTCATAAGTGATCGGATAACGGATACCCGGAATGCGCAGTAGAGTAAGCGATCAACTGCGTTGAGTAGTAAAGTATAGTTGGTTCGATACCAATATGAGATAAAACTGTGTGTTCGACAAATTATTATTCCGATCCTAAGTGTTCGTGTGTCCATTTCATAAATGTCTGTAAAAACCATCGCGACGCAGGGTACATTCATATCGTACGAGTTGTCTTTTGTAATTAATAAAATAGAATTGGCCTTCATTACATAAGTGGTATAATGTAAGGATCTAATATGCTTTCGACCAATAAACGACCTCCAACTGCTATTACTTTATTGCTTGAATCGCGATACACATCTTCGATATTTCGAACATATCTACATGTGTCATTGAGCTGGGGCCACATTGGCTGTACCACCGATAGTTGTTGAGGTAAACGAGTTCTTGAGTGGAGACCTCGTCTCGGCAAACGTAGTGTAGGACGTCCATAGGCCAGGTGGAGTGATGATTTGCGCAAGACGGCTGGCAGGAGCTGGATGCGGGATGCCGAAGATCGAACTAAGATGCGTGCAATTGGAGAGGCCTATCGTTTTGGCCTGATTTACCAGACTTTATGGACGGATTGATTCATAGTCTGTTTCAAGTCTTCGTTCTCTTGGCGGTGATGACATTTTGCGCAGTTTTGCTCCTTTAATTGCCTCTTACAACACTCATGGGATAAATAGAGATGGTGATTATTAGTCCGTCAATACGAGGACACCAAGTGTACACGTACAAGTATAACAATACTAATAATTTTATTGTGTTTCATAGTACAATATCGCATTAGGCATTACAAAAGCAAGCAGACATTAGACAAATTACTATGTTTCTATGTGAGAGACTAACATCTATACTAAGACAGGCCGGTATGACAGTCTGCTAGCCTCTTCCAACTCTGGTATAAATATAAGTGCAATCAGCCATAGAATTACGATTAAAACGGTCTATTCAACCTCTGACATTAAATTAGGTATTAAAAAAGCATGACTTCCATTAAGTCCCATTAATGGGCATAGACAGGTCATAATCTTTATAATGATCATAAAATATAGTATATGTAAAATTCAAGATAAAATAAATGCATTAATAGACAACGATGACGCAGTTACTTAAAATTAATGTACAAAGGCATAAAGACCATTAATTATGTGTGACATTTTTAACGATTTTGCGACCTCCTAGTGAGATGTCGTGAGATTTGGCTTAACTCCTTCACTCATCCTCTAAGCGCACGTAAGTTTCATGATGTGTGTTTCTAGTGTAAGTGCGTTGGTTTGACACCATATACTATATTACAGAAAAACAAGTTTAATATTTCTATTTAAGAAGAGTAAAAACTTAAAATTGCTTAGAAAACAGGATAGAATTACAGTGAAAAATTGAACAATTTCGCTTTGTTTCTTGTGGAAAAAAAATTACGTGTTATTCCTAAAATTCTCTCCCTAAAGTAAGGTTATGTAAAGTAAGTAAGATGAATTTTCGCTTGATAACCTTCGTAATCGTAATCGTAACTTATAATAATAATAATAATAAGTAATGGATGCCTCTTAACAAAACGAGATACTAAAATAGTCGAGTGTTTTAAATAATTAAGAGTCTTGGATTTTATAATAGTTTTATAAAAAACCAGCCAAGTTGAATTCGCGCACCCAAGGTTTCGTACAAACCTTCGAAATTTACACTTTTCGCAATTTTTCCTTTATCTGTGCAATAACACACACAAATTTCAAGATTCTGAGTTCACGGGAATTACCCTGTAGGATTTGATTCCCTTGCGAGTGTCGAAAATTTGCAGTTTCACCATTCACAGCTCCAAAGCACAGTAGATCTGAGTATTTGATATGAATTTCAGCCAATTTATAACATATGGAGTATGGGCCTTCAATATCCTCACAGGTACTGAGAGAGAGTTGCAGAGGACTGATGGTAGTCGTTCCAAGTTGAGAAATAGCCAGGGATAATAGTGATGATAAATTCAATTTGATATCCCATTTTTATCTTCTAAGAGTCTTGTCAAACCGATCCCAGCCTAATTTACGACCAGGATGATAAATAAATACATATTTATTTATCATCCTGGTCGTAATCTATCGTCGGCCATCTAACACACAACGCCATCTGGTCCCAAACTAAGAATAGCTTGTATTATTTGACAACTGATATGAATACATAAATACTTTTTTTTTTGTAAATACATACGAGTACATATTATACATAGAAAGCACCCAATTCCGAAACAAATATTTGCAGATCATACAAACATTTGGTCCGACCCATGATTTAAACCCGAGACCTCATGGTCAGCAGTCGCATACGCTACCACTGTGCCACCGAGGCAGTCTAATAGTCTCGTCAATGATGGTGATAATTAAATTTGATATCATTATTTCATGACTAAGATTTGTAGAATATTTACAAACACGACAAAACTCTCAGAAGCGGTGCAGCGGCGATTAAAAAGTATGAAATCGTTACAATATTCATAGATTATGTAAATGATTGACAGCTGGTATCACTGTACACCAGTTATGAACAGTGAAAGTTGACCACTGTTGTTTATGGTGACTTCGGCCGGTAGTAGAAGCAGTCGAGTGAATAAATGATTACAAGTCATTGTTGTATTTATTAACTGTCAGTACCTGGATGACCAAGCTTTGCCTGTTAGTTTTTTTGAAAATTTTCTGTAAATGAAACCAAGCTAGATCGATTCACCGCTGTCGAAACCCCCTGCGTACTGAATTTCATGAATAACTTTGGTGCAGTTTCCGCAATTTAGATTTAATTACATCACATTAATAGCACTACATGTTATAAAACAAAGTCCTCCACCGCGTCTGTCTGTTTGTCTGTTCGCGATAACACAAAAGCCACTGCACGGATTTTCATAAGGTTTTTACTTAGAGTGATTATTGAGGAAGCTTTTCATATATCATTTGTAATTTTTTGTAGTATATTGGCTAAAGTATAGTAAAATATATAAAATATAGAGTGCAAACGCCTGATGGTAGGCGATTACCGCCACCCATAGACATCTGAGACACCAGAGGCGTCACAAGAACGTTGCCGGCTTTTTAAGAAGGAGTACGTTCTTTTCTTGAAGGTTTGGAGGTCGTTTTGTTGTTACCCGGGAATACTGCAGGCGACAGTTCATTCCACAGGTGTGTTATGCGAGGCAGACAGTTTGCGTTATCTCTAGTTAACACTAGAGACAGGTTATTAAACATGGACGTAAGTCAATTAATAAAATAAAGTCCTCCGCGCTGTTGATTTTAAGTCTTCTCCTTTTTTATGAGGGTTCCATTTTTACCATTTTGGTAATGGAATCCTAAAAACTAGACTCTAGAAGTCTCGAGAATGAACTAGTTTTGTTGCAGCTTAGTGCGTTAGACGTTTGGTGACGCGAGGTCGATATCTTCAGCGGCAAGTTTATCGTGGCGTGAATTCGTTGTCGAGTGATTGGTAATGGCGAATTTTAAATATTTGGTTATTTGGGATCGCATGACTACAGCGATTAGTCTTTCGTTGTATCATGCAATCGTTGTTTAGTGTTAGCAAACATACGGGGACTTGGTATTTGATGTTACATTTTCTAGGTCATGTGACGCATTCCGGTAAACTGAGTTATCACTCCGAAAGTGCTGTCATGGTATGGCTTTCCAACGATAACTCTTCTTAGGCAATTTGATGGGTTAAAGTCTTTTGATTTAGATGATGAATTTGGTCCGTTGAAGAGATTACTCTTTAATTTACTTTGCTGTGTCGTGGTGATGGGAAAGGTGCCTAAAACCGTGAAGCACAAATACGAAATCATCCTTTCTCTTACCTTCACCTATGATAACATTGAGAGGTCAACGAACGCAGCTTAAGCCATTTGACCATGTGCCACTGATAGACAGTCGCCTACCGTTGAAAGTAATAGCTCCGAAAACCTTGTGTATAAATAAAGATACTAAGAGACATTTGATAAACCTGTTCTCATCTAGAACTACAACCATATATAGGAACCGCTATAACGAAGTTCTCCTAGCCGATAACGGCCATGGCGGTCAGTCTCAACGTAGACCAGCCAACTACGCAGAAGATATTGTAGTGAATAAGTGTGTGCGCAAACCCAGGTGCATTCTCTGTTTCCACTCTCTCATAATTCGATTGGACGGTTAACCGACACGACCGGGGAGAGATCAGGCGCAGGACCAACAGCTTTACGTGCTCTCCGAGCTGTTATTAAGTATTTCTATAATAGGAACGGCCCGACCCGGGATTCGAAACCTCTTGATCGGAAGTTACATCAGAAGATACATCAGCTGCTAGACCAACAAGGGAGTTAAACAGCGGTAATATTCAACCTTTAAATACCAGCATATATATAGACTTGTGTTCTACTTCAGGCACTAGTAAACCACAAGTGGTGCCTGAAGTACAAAAAGTGGCCTATACCCTTCTCCAAGGCCCAGTATTTCTCTATACCGAAATTCATCCAAACCGTTAGAGCTGAACAGATAGACAGTTATTATCGAATTTATAATTGAAAAAAGGATTGGCTAATATTAAAAACTTCCAATAGATATGGCCAAGAAAGTTCAATATTTAAAAGTCAATGCCATTTTCGAGTATTTACTTTCAATTATCCGAGTACACCTAAGGACGTCCGATCAATGAATGGCAGCTAATCTCTAAGGCCAAAGAACGCTAAAACGTATGAGCCAAATTATATTCATTCAATATTAATGAGAATAGAAAAACATATTCACACTTTGCAGTTGCATAATTTTACCTTCAGACTACATCTAAATGTTGCAATTAATAAGATATTCAACTCTCTTTTCTATGAACTCATATCTTTTCTGAGAATACTCAAACTAACATCGAACGATTTTATATGGGAACGATGTTCGCCTTTATGGGAGGACTAGGACCCAGAACATATGCAACGATCCTGGTTACAACATCAGACTTATTGCATATGGTTGTCCTCTAACCCTAGCTTGCTAATAGTCTAATGCGGGACTTAGGTCTCTACTTAGAAACGAAATTTTAGTCTTTCGAAATTTTAGGCCAGAGGCCAAATTTTAGGGAGGGTTCAGTTAGTAAAAGCTTATTTCAACTTTTCCTATTTTTGCAGGGCTGTCTTTCTAAGGCAGCAATACAACGGCACGGAAAAATAAGCTTAAACCCACGGAATGAAAAGGGATAGTGACAATCTGTTTCCTTAATCCGATTTCATTTGGTCAATTTCATTTTTTTATGATTTTTTTTTTATTGAATAGGGGTCAAACGAGCAGACGATATTAAGTACGATTATAAAATAAAAACCTTATAGATATATACGAATGAATTTTACAGTACCTTTTACAGTTCGACGAAGACTGGGTCTTAAATTATAAAGGAAAGAAATTACACAAGAAAGTCCATTGCAGATATTTGGGTCGGCTATATTATGAGCAAATGTTCATAAAGATGTTATTCCTTGAAGGATATTTAAAGAAATAACCAGTTGTTAGTATCAGCTCTTTTGCCAACCCCTGAATTAGACGTAGTCATTTCACCATTAGAAATAATTAGAATTTGAAGTTACTCTCTTTCTCTTTTTTTCACATACGACAAATTTGAACCCAAAACACTTGGCGCAGTAGGAAGCGGTTCAGCACTTAAACCACTAGGCTCACCGTGCAGTGCGATCAAGTGGGAAGATCAGGATCGAACGCTGTGTACGATTGCTGTGGACGTCTGTCCTATCTCGGGACCATAAGCCACAACCAGTTACATAATTGATGTTTTTGTACTTATAATGTCTAACCTAACTTTTCCTTTAATTGATTGCAGTCTACATGCTATGGATACTCTTGATATTGCAACCGACTGTGGATAAGTTAGTAATCGACGCAGATTAAAGACGATTGGTGGTACCGATACAAAACATAAGCAATGAAAATTAAGTAGCACTAAGTCAAGTACAGCATGTATTGTACCCGTTCCAGGTACCTTTATCAAAGGGCGAAGGGGAATATGTCCCCAAGATACACACGTCAGCATCAAGATGCAGGTGCATTGAAGTTGGTGATGTGAGTTTGTCCTTACTCCTAATAAGACTCAATGCCTTAATACCGTTGAATATTGGTACAGATAAATAATGGATTTTTGATATAAATTTATTCTGAATTGTTACTATTGTTTCTATTGACTACCTCGTTGGTCTAGCGATTAGTATAAGTGACTGCTATTCAAGAGGTCTAGGGTTCGATTCCCGGGTCAGATTACTGTTTTTTTTTTGGGTTTTTTTTACAAGAAATTTTTGATAGCAGCCGGAGTATGGTAGATGGCGGTATTTCCCGCCTGTGCCTTGAAGAGCACGTTAAGCCGTCGTATTCAATTCAGTTCACCCTTATGGTTGCGGAGGTCCGATGCCAGCCGCTCTGTGAGATACTGATATTCAGGTAAAACTGGTTGAAAAAGTAGCCGACCCCAATTAATTATGAGAGTAATAAAGGCTAGGAAGATGTTGCCATTGTGTTTTTCATCTACAAATTTAAAGTTGACTTTATAATTTTTTTTTATTGTTAATAATATTTTAACAATGACAATTTCTTTAAAATTATCATCACAAATGTATTATATTTTAGGTAAAATAATGTGATAAAATATAATATCTTTTCATACGATTTATTATAACGTCCAAAAAACTGTTGAAATATCTCAATGAGACTCAAGTTTTTTGCAAATCTGTGTAAAATCATTATTATGTAAAAAATTAAATTAATGATTCGTGAAGATCAACGAACGTTAAATATTATTATATTACTTATAGATAAAAAATAAAGTAATGTTTCAGGCACGAAATAGAAAAAAAGCTTTTGTCAATTGGATAAGAAAACCACAAACAAAAGAGTTTATACCTACATGTAAAAACGGTCGTTGTCTATTGTTTCGCTAATGGTGTTCTCGTGACTTAAAGTATCTAGTATTGGTACCTAGTATGTACTCAAATACTTAATAGTTATTTGATTCAAGCTGACACGTCGTACATCTTTGTCTATTCCTCGGAAAGAAAACAATCCCCATTTTTAGAGTTCCGTAGTTCATGTTTCGGAAACCAATTTCATCTTGCCCGTCCGTTCGTCCATCCTAGACTTACCTTCCAAGCGGTTAGTTCTAAAAAGATGAAAGTTTGCACTGATAGGAGGTATTACCCCTACACGTAAAGCGGGATCATTTTTTTTACCCGACTGCGAAAGAAGGAGGGTTATGTTTTCGAAATATATAATATATATATATCATCATCATCATCATCATCATCAGCCTATCGCAGTCCACTGCTGGACATAGGCCTCTCCAATTTCACGCCACTTAGTTCGATCTATGGCTTCTCGCATCCAGCTCCTGCCAGCCGTCCCGCGCAAATCATCGCTCCATCTGGCCTGTGGACGTCCTACACTACGTTTAAATATACAAGAATTATACGTTATTATTATTATGTTTTACATATATGTATGTATTTATATATATTTCTTTGACACGCCCTAGAGCCTAAACGGCTTGCCGTACTTTTATGCAAGTGTTGTGAATAGATTCCTCTTAGTAGTGAGAGTGAGCCTAAGAGCATCAAAATTAAAGAAAAAAAAAAATTTCGCTATTTTTATTAAAGGATATTGATATTTTGATATTTATTGAGTGTGGTATCAAAATAATGATTTTTTAACGGTGATTACGAATAAATAAAAAAACTTTATTCAATAAAGATGACAAATATTGACGCAGTCGGGTTTTTTAAAAAATAATTTTACTTGTTTCTCGCGTCTTTAGATAGGTCTTTTAAAACATTGAGAACTTGCTAAGACGTTTTTTTGATTAAGATATCTTAATATTTTTCAATGCTAATACTAGGTTCCTATTGGTCCTAGTGTAGTAATAGTAGATATAGATTAAAACCTTCTTTGACAAAATGACTATCCAACACGTAGGGAATGTTAAGAATTCAAACAGATTAAAACCGTTAGTTTGTGAGATTTGCTCGTTAAAACAAATAAACTCTCCAAGTTTACATTATTAGCACAGCGAAGTTTAGACTGTGATATTAGTAGAGTTATGTTTGAGGAGTACGTTCTAGGAAAAATACGTACTACCAATGAATATAAGGATGCGACAGTTAAATTTTCCGTCCCAGGCCTCTTCCATTCATTCATTTAGATGAAATATATTGTTTTTAGAAACATAAAGAATTGTAAAAAAAAATGGGTTAAATTCTGCATGATCTTATTGAGAATAATGATATGCTATATTCAATAATATTATTTATTTTGATTTAAGCAAGGCTCCCAGAATCATGAAAAACAAACACAAAATTAAAAGATAATTATTTGCTAATGACAAGCTCAAACACTTAACCAACCGCTTGAAAAACTTATTGCGTTAAAAAATATTAAAATGTAATAGAACAAAAGTACGAATACTCAACTCTAACAACAGTGTTCAACAATGCAACTCAATGGTCAGAAATTGTTAAGTGTTAGCAACTATTTTTGGTACTACCGACACACTATACTCCTGCAACACCTACGAAATACCTAATAATTTATATGCCATACACACTTCAAAAGGTGAATGTACTTAAATGTACATTACATACTAAATAGTCATGAACTGCGATGGTATCTGACACTTCTATACATATATGTATTGTATGTGTAGTAAGTGTGACTAAAGTTCAACAACATCTAATGGTGTACTGATACCGACATATGCCTCTCTTTAGAAAAAATGCTGGCCAGATAAGTGACATTTTTTATATTTGGCTCTGCTGATGGAAAGCATAAGCAGAAATAAGAGTGGTGGTCTACATACTCACTGCGAATGCAGATAATGCATTAGTGCAATGGTGACCCACAACATGGCGGCCTAGCGATGCTTCTGCATTATTGTGCCTCCGGTCTCGCACTCACCAATGAAACACGAAAGCACAAACGCTGTCATTTTACGATGATTTTCTGTACGAGGGTAATACCGCTCTGGTGGAGCCGGCCCGATCGTGCTCAAATCAGCTTGGCTCTACTACCTTGAATATAAAGTTTGTTCTAAATTGGTTTTGCGTTTGTAGTGCTATATCCTGGGTGGTTGGTCGATTTACTAAGATAGGAACTTATCAGTCACTACTCGACAGCAGGTAGTGTCTAGTACACAAAGTACAAAGTATCTATCTACATAGCGCGCGCTCTTCTTTGAGCAAGAAAGAAACGTTTCGGTGCCCACATAGGAGGGGGTTATCCAAAAACCGTTGTTGGCTCAAGGTGCGTCAGGGTTTCAGGGATTTTCTTTCAAAGTGTATCTGGTTACCTGGCTTCTAGTAACCGAAGTGTTTTTTGATCAGTTCGAGTCCAACATCACTAGCCGTTGGTATCCGGGAGGTTTTAAGCATAGACATAAAAAGGTCTAGCGGTAATGGTTGTGAACAAAGTTGTATGCTTAAAACCAGCCATAGGAGTAGATTTTATAGAAACACCCCATACTCCTTGTTTCTGCGTCTCCAAAGAGCAGGAGGTAAGAATTTTCTACTCCATACTTTTATTTTATAAATTGAGGCTCCGTCAACAAAAAATATCATAGAGCGTTAATTAAAACTTCGACAAAAATTTTTTTGTGAATTATTCTAATTATTTGTAAATATCCTCATGCTTATGCTGCTCTTGTCATGTTTGCTAAAAAGTAGCCATTTGTTTTTTTGCCAAAAGTCTTTCCGCAAACAATGATAATTTGTTCTTAGTTTTGTTTTTGTTCATTTCCTAGTTGCTTGGGACCGTTTAGGTACAATAAAACGATTTAGGGGTAAATTAGCATGGTCGCCTGATGGAAAGTAATATGTGCCGCACATAAACTGCTACGTTAGTGTTTTCCATTTCGGATCATTAGTTCCTGACATTAGCGCATTTAACCAAACAAACTCAAACAGCTTTGAAATATATGTGTATTGTAGATTAGGTCTATTCGGCTACCTTCGTGAATGTTCGGCAACTCTCGGCCGATTACTTTTAAGTTTGGCTTTACGTTCAAGTTATATAAGAAATTGAATGAGGCTTGACCTAGTGATGACAAATACTGCAATTTATAATAATGTCAATTTAGAAAATTCAATGTTTACCGTACATTATTTTAATATATGTTTTATTTTGCTTGTTGTTATTTGACTAAACGGTTGTGCCTAGTGGTTTAAGCGGTCATCACGCCGCTTTCGACTGCACCAAGTATTGTTGATTAAGTTTCACATGGAACAACACTTTGCGTGATCCATAAATTATTGTTCTCAATCTGGGTGTACTTTGTGTCTGTTTTATGTATGTTTGTAAATTCCCTCGCGACACAGAATGCATCTAATAACTTAAAACGAGCAATTCTTATTTATATATTTACAGTTGTGGGCGTGTGGGCGATTTAGTCCCAATATATATATAGCTCTGAATTACGGAAACAGCACTAGCGATTTTCATGAAATTTAGTATGTAAGGGGTTTTGGGGGCGATAAAGCCCTAATTTTTCCTAATAAAATTTTGGGTTGGCAAATAATTCAACTGATTTTAATTGAATATAAATTGTATCGGACCTCTGTAACCTTAAGAGTGAACTGAATTCGGAGGTCGTACGCGTTTCTGAAGTCTTGTAAGAAATACCGAACAACACGTTCGGCCCGGGAATTAATCGGCAGTTCCAAACACTAACCGCTAGACCAACAAAGTGTATAAACCCAGGTCTTACTAGGTACCTTACAAACTAAAGAGTTCAATATTATTTTCTCTTTTCTTTTCTTGCAACACAACGGTTGTTTGAGAGAGACAGAGTTACAGTAACGATGTCAATATGTGGACATTGCTGTACACAACCCGAATCGAGGTCTTTGTCCCCAATATTAAGGATGTGCTAATGTAATTTTGTTCTGATCGAGTAAATGTTTTTGAACTTTTTATATGTTAAGTATATAATGAAGTCATGTCTAGGAGATAATTATAGAACTTCATATTATTTTTAAGATATTTGAAGCAAACCTTGTTTTGTAACACTATTAGTGATATTCTTGAAATAACTGACAAAACAAATTTGAAACAAGTGACTTATTTCAAAAAGTTTTTTTTTAAAACAAACTTTTATTACTTTGGAATTAAAAAAAATAACTAAGCTCTTTCATTTGGCACCCGCGTTGGTGGGTTGTCCCGATGATTGTCTGTAATCAAAAATCTTACAAGTAAAATTTTATCAACTTCCCGATTTCTGATTGTGCTTAAATTTTAAATGCCCTTTTATTATAATGACTATGCAATTATATATAATCGGTATTATTATGAATCTAAAATGGCCGCCGTAGTAAAATGGCGACTTACATATTTCTGAACAACCCACCCAAAATGGGTGCCAAATGAAAGGACTTAGAGTTTTTCTTTTTTATTCACAAGTAATAAGTAGCTGAACAACCCAGATGTAACAAACTGATTCGTATATATACCTACATTTCAAGCTAAATATTATATAATATTAATAATCAACGATAAAAAAAGAGCTCCATGACATTTGGGAGTAATAATGAGGATAAGATACGATAATTTATTTTGTAGATCCTGTTATTTTGATTTATTTATTGTGTAGAATGTAATTATCGATAAAAAAGTTACCTTTTCGTAAGAGGAAGATCTTTTGAAACAAAATCTGAAACAAAAAAGAAAAGCATAAATATCTAAAAACGATAATGATGTTTGGTGATGTTTAATTATTTTTATTGAATTATAAATTGAAAGTCGAAGGTCTAAAGCCAAGAAATATATCATTCAATTACAATAACGCAAATATATGTAAATTTAATTAAACAATTAAGTATTATCATTAAAACAACAATGTAAATATTAACATATTATTGTAACAGGCAATTACAAGGTATTTGATTAATTGTTTTTATTTTGTTGCATGCTGTTAATAGTAGCATAATTGACCTATTGCTACAACCATTTTATTCTCATTTTAAAGGTTAGAGAGAAATAACATATTAAGACAGTGCCATCTAGTGAAAATGAAAAGAAATATGTAGAAATTAGTAATTCATGGATCGCGCAATGAAAGGATTCTGTAGAAACAGAACGTTGTTGTTATTTATGTTTCATCTAGAGAAATCTTTTTACTATTAATATTTTGCTGGATTTTCTCGTAAGGATGCCGTGCTCTACAAGTTCCGACGTACCCACATATTATTATTTATACTTGCATATAATTGTATCACAACACATATGGAAATTTGTATAGATATTTATAACTTTTTTTTTATGTGTGGAAACCCTCTCGGGCCTTTACCCTACCGGGGTTTGCGGCGGGGCGGTGTGTCGAAATCGAACCGACTAAAACCACACGGTGTGCCACTCTGTGCCTGAGATGGGAGAGATCCGGGAACCGCTTTCTTACGCCAAGATATTAAGAAACCTAATCCAACTTAAAACATAACTTTGGCTGGCTGCATTGATAGCGCGTCCCATATAATAATGAAGGGTACAGTGAATGAAAACCTTTTTCCTCCATCCGGACTTTACTTCAAGAAAATTCACGCACATATGATCGAAGAAAAAAAAACTGACGTATCACGTTTCACAGATGGGTGGCTTCCTAACGAGTACTCACCAAATGTAATTATGCTTAACATGCAATCTTTTGTGTAGCCATTTATTTCACGTGATCAACGTTTTGTTACTCTCATCAATAGTTTTATGCGAATAATCCATACTGAACTAACTCGGAGAATGCTTTTCGCACAATACCCTTCGCGGGGGAAATGAAAAGCGTGGGTGAGGCTACCGGAGAAGCGGTTTACTCACTAACCCCGTTGCGGCTTACCTCGGCAGTCGGGAAGAGTCCCAGGAACGCATCAGTGATTATGAGATAAACAATCACGTTTATCTATCTCTTAAGTTTTGACGACAAAGCCGCTGAACCGGTTTATTGAAATTTTGTATGGAGATACTTTGATTCTTGACATATGAAAAATATGATATCACATATGAGACGCTAATCATTACACGTATAGAATTTTTTTTAAGATATATTTTTAACTGTTTGTCTATAAATATCAAATTACTTGCTATAATTGACTGATCCATTAAAACAAACCCTAAACCTGGAAGCAGCCTGTAATCTAACCCGTAATATTTTTTAAAGTGAGGGATGACACTTTACGTACGTTTGTAATGAAGCTAATTAATTTCAAAATTATGAAATAACCAGACGAGTGAAGGCGCGGGAAATAATAAATTAATCAATATAGATTTTAGCGTAATTATTAAATATTTTTAGAGATTGAATATATGTTTTTTCTACAACAAAAGAACAAAATAAATTATAATTAATTTCTTTCAGTTCCAGTTTCGTGGCTTCATACAATTATATTGTGTAAAGTTAAGTAATAATGCCGTTAAAAAGTCATTAGAAGAACCAATTTGAAAACAGACAATGTAACATATAACTTATACGATTACACTCATTTATTACAATTTTTTGTCTTCATTATACTTTTATTTTTTATTCTGTGGGCATTTAATGATCAACAAGCTATGTATTTTGGCGAGGAATTTGTTTATGTATAACTTAGATTTTTTTAGGAATAATTGATTTAAAAAGACCTAAATGTTAGTTTTCTTTTTCCTGCGATTTCCAGTTCGGTATTTCCGTGGGTCACTGCTGATGATCCTGGTATACAGAATTTTTTTTAAGATGCCAGAAGCCGCCGATGCGTTCCTGAAACTCCTCCCGACTGCCGAGGTAGGACGCCGCGGTGTTTAGTGCGTAGACCGGCCCTCAGGGAGTCCCACACAAGCCCTTCGTCTCCCCATGAAATATCGGGGTCAGCCGCTGTACCGATGTCAATAAAATTTGGCCTTTAAATACCTACTTTGATTCTTCTAAGGCTACTATTTATCGCGATATACACGCGGGAGCCGCAGGCAATAGATAGTTTTTTTATAAATATTATCTGTTTTTCATTAGATCTAATTTATAAAACAGTCCAATTGTTTGTTAGAACAATGGCTAGATAAAACATGTTTGTATATTTGTAGTATTTCATCTTATTTATTTAATCTTATAGTTCTAAATTTATCAGAGTATTTATGTATCCGTGTATGTGTCGCAGAAATTATAACCACTGGAGTAAGATTGTTCTAGAATAGCAATGGTATTGAGCAGGGTATGGGCTTCCGCTATCCTCACTCACGTGGTGAAACATAGCACAAGCGCTGTTTCATACTGGTTTTCTGTGAGGTCGTGAGGGTCGTGGCCGTATATGTATATCAAGCAAGCAACCGCCGTCCACTGCTGAAGGAAGATCTCCCCCATGCACTAAATATCCCGGTCTTGGGCAGTCCGCGTCCATCCGCTTTTAGGCACTTTTTTCATATCGTCAGTCCTTTGTGTCGATGCGATGATGTAATGTGAGATAAGCATAATCCTAATGTATACACACGTACATGCATATATATACATAAGTATAAAATAACTTGTATTCAAGAAGGGCAACGGAGTTTGAAGTGTCATCTTAAGGACACTTGACTAAAGTCTAACAAATAATTATGGCGACATTGAATTCAAACACGGAGGATATTCATATTTGTTCAAAAGAAAAAATGCTTCTGAATAACAGTTGATTAAAAAAAGGTTATAAGTGGCATTAATGAAAAATGTTACCAATACAAATAAAGAAAATAATACGAAATCGTAGGAAAATGACCAGTATTTTCTTATATGGCAAACACGTAGTGTTTTTTTTTCAAAATGAATTAACATCTGGACACTATAACGTTCTTTATTTAAAAATATGAAAAGTCATGGGTGTTTACTTAATACAAAATACAGCCACTTTTCGCGTTTGTTTTTATATCTGATAACACCGCTTGAATTACACAACGAGTTTTGGTACTCAAGTATTTTTAAAGAAAGTTTTATGTGCAATATAAAAATCAAATACTTTGCTTATTCATACTAATATTATGAATTCGAAAGTAGCTCTGCCTCTCTATCTGTCAAGGTTTCATGGCTAAACTGCAGCACCGATTTCAATTCAGAACTTTTGATTGGGGATACTTTGATTCTTGAGGAAGGACATAGGCCCTTTACCGCGATAACCGATATACATACGGCAAAGCTAATGTAGAATTAAAGTAAAATAATAGTTTGCATCGACTTCATACGTCGATTTTTTTTTATTTTAGCTTTTATGCTGGTATGAAAGGATTTACCGAAGATTTGAAATCGAGTGGGACGCTGAAATACTGATCAAAATATAAGTCATTTAGACAACAGAGCGTTTTCAAATAAATGCTCCCTAAAATACGTACACACAGCCGAGGAACATAACCGTTTTTCTGATGCAGCAGAGTAAATAAAAACATACAGTTTTATTTCTAATTACAAGTAATTTACATAATAAATCGTTATGTGAAGATAATCCTTAGCACATGTTTATGTAAATATTGCATATGGAAGAATGATGTGATGTGAATAAAATCATTTTTAAAGAGCATCTATGTTTTAAATCGTTATGTATGAACTATCGACATGAATTGACATTAGAAGAAAGACGGCCTACACGAAGAAACCCATAGAGTCGTTGGTGTATTATGTTGAAGCATTAATGACATAACAGAATACGTAATATCTCAGGTCGGCCTTCGACCGGTTCGCAAGGGAACAGTGGGTCAGGAAATGAGGCTAGTGGTGCCTTAGACATTTTGTGTATACAAGTTCTTCAAGTTTGAGGTTATGAATGTCAACATTAGTCGCAAATAAGTCTAAGAGTATACGTGTGATAACGGATTAAGAATAAGATGTGTCACACCTTTTTTTTCTCGTGCGGAAATCCCCTCGGATACCACCTCCTGGTGGCATGTCGGACTCGAACCGACTAAAACCGCACGCCATCGCGGGTACTAGGAGCCGGGGAACCAGGTACACCCTAGGAAGGAAAACCCTGGAACTCCGACGTACCTCGGCCCACCTACGGTTTTTAGATGGCCCCGCCTGTGTGGAAGCCCCGATATTTCCGTTGCTGCCCCAAAAGGCACAAGAGCTGTGAAACACGCGCACCCTGCACCCGAGCCTGCTTCTGCTGGGGCGACAGATGGCCTCATCTGTCACCCCCAGGCTTGCGCTTATGGAGGACGGAGATCATTTTGTGATTACCGGCGCCCGAGTCGTCTGCGGTACCGGGCCCGTTCCCGAGCCTGGTGGACCGGGAGGGTTCTAAACCTCTCCCGGTCCCGCTCCGCCGCCTCCTTGGCAAGCATAACCTGCTCGCAGAAAGAAACAGCGGAGAGTGTCTTCACCCCTACTTATCCTATGTTTATCTAAAGATGCAATAGGGAATATGCATAATTTTTTAATCTGTCTCTAATATTTTAATCTAGATTCTTTATTGTCTGTACAATATATTATACTTAAAGCGTATTGTTTTATATTTAATGATTATTTAAACCTAGAAAATATAAAATAAAAAGTGAAATTAAGGGAGGGAAATTCAAACGTAAAAAACTCTTACTATTGATCGCAATGAAATGTGACGAGAATGGTCACGTCATCGACATTATAGGAGTCGAAAATAAAACTATGTTAGTCGTGTTTGTCAGAAAAATTACCTTCTTCCATAATTTTTTAGCAACTAAAATTGTTAATGAGTATTTTAAGTAACTGAAACACTGAAATAGTAAACAAACCCAAAATGACAATGACGTCTCTGGCTAAGTCAAAAGCGCGCGCAAAATGGCGGCGTTTGAATAGCTCTGATTCAGTCAGTGTTTTAAATATCACTTTGAAAATAAGTTTGACTATTTTCAAGCCTATTTATATATTTTCTATGATATAAAGACTTAAAAGATCAGATTAAGAAATGAAAAAAGAACATGCATATTCCTTATTAAGGCATCGCAAGACAACAAACAAATTCATTGCAAGGAGAAAGAAAACTTGATAAAGATCTTATAGCAACCCGTGTTGACAGCGTGGTACTTTAGGCCAAATCTTTTATAAGAAGAGCCCTATGTACAGCAGTTTAATATGAAAAGCTGTTTATGATTTTTCTATGAGCCCGGTGGTATCAAAGAGATAGATCAAAATATGAAGAAGGATCACTCATGTTTTCTATTAAAGAGATATTACCGCAAATAAATCTGGTGTCTCGGGGGATTTTAGACACATATATCGACATCGGTGGCGTAGTGGTAGCGAATGCGTCTGCTGTGCTAGAGGTCTCGGGTTCGATTTCTAAGTCAGACCAAATTTTTATATGATCTGCAAATATTTGTTTCGGATTTCAGGTGTTTTCTATGCATAACATGTATGAATTTACATAAAAAAGTATATATGTATTAATATCACTTGTCTAGTATCCATAGCGCCAGCTCTGCTTAGTTTGGGACTAGATGGTGTTGTGTGTTAAAATGTCCGAAATATGTAAAACGTTCACAAAGAACATGCAGATTAAGAACAACAATTTGTAGATTATAGTCTATTCGCTTAGATGCGGTCACCTTGTTCGCGCCGCCGTCCCACGTGCGGTAAGCCGCCACAAAATCAAAGGGTCCACCTGCGGCGTACACTCTCATGCAAGTATGATTTGTCAATTTACGCCTTTGAATGAACTGATATATTCGTATTTCACAATAATAACCACAATTGCGTGTGGATGCACCGACACTATCTAAACGAATGGACAATCACAAAATTTTATCCGATTTGATGTTTGAATCCACAACACTTGACCACTCCTTACGTGCTGTTAGTTAAAATGTATGTGCGAAGATGTCACCTCGTTTGAATCTTCAAGTCGTAAAATACCAGTAAATTAATAATACTGGCACTTAATAAATTAAATTACATTGACAATGTAAGCACAGATATTGTTTTAGTAATTATCCTTGTATTTCTATGGAACTTAATGCAAATTTACATTACATGATTACACAGTCCTTCACTGGAAGATAAGTTAGCGTCAACAAGTGCTATGTTTAAGTAACTATATTATAATGTAAATATCAATGCCTCATTGGTTTAGTGGTTAGCGTAAACGACTACAGAACTTGGATTCGATTACCGGGTCGGACTGCTGTTGGATTTTTCTGACAAGAAATTCTTAATATCATCCTGGAGTGTGAAATGGCGGTATTTCCCGCCCGTGCCTCGGAGAGCACGTTAAGCCGTCGGTCCCGTTTCATGAACATCTATGGCAATCGTTATTGGGAAGTCACAAGTCATGAAATATGCTGATAACTAGTTCAACCTTCGAATTCAGCTCACCCTCTAGGTTGCGAAGATTCGATGCCAGTCGCTCCGTGGATAAATTGATATTCAGATAAAACTGGTTGAACCGTAACCGACCCAAAACATTTTTGGGAAAAATAAGGGCTAGGTAGATGATGAAATGTAAATACTAGCTGCTCCTCACGCTATTACCCACGGGTTTTCTTACTTTTGAATGGAATATACTCCATTTTTTAAATTAACCTTATTTGTTTTTCGTGTGCGTAAGTTACACTTTGTGTAAAAAAATATATTTAATTATTTTGTGTTTCTACGAATTGATGTTCATTTAGTTTTTAATTTAGTAATTAATGATTAGCTTTATTACAAATTAAATATAATTGTGGTTCTTTATAAAAAAATGAGGTTATCAATCAGCGCTCGCCTTCACCGACTTTGCAACAGATTTCGTTCACATCCGATATATACGTTTGTTTAATTTAAAAAAGAAATTGTAGTTTCCTTTTTATATTATGTAATAATTTTATTTCCTTCTTTTAATCCGATGTTACAAAATGTAAAACCGACAACTGCCAAAAATATAAATAGGTGCCATGTGTCACACCGACTGCGAGACGTTGAGGTTATAAAGGTTTTTCGAAAGACGGTCCCCATTTAATGTCATCCATATTTTTTATATTGTTTATCATGAATTTTATCACGACGAAGACTTGAAGACTCGAAGACTTTAGATTTAAAGACATTATATACCTGACATTGGCAGAAATAGCTGATCCAGCTGGTGGCCATCTCATCGAAAGAAGAAAAAGAGGTTATAAAGTAAATATACAGCTATAAAAAGATAAAATTATAAAAAAACAACGAAATTTTAAAAAAAAGAGAAAATGTTATTAGCTCTGCCTATCATCAGAATATTCCAATACTTATTTTTATTGAATAAAAAGAACCCACTCTCCTTGGTTACTTAAATCTTGTAACGAAATCTTTCGTCGTATTTTGTAAATAAATTTGATCTATCACGGTGTATTCTTAATTCAATCAGTATTGGTAACATCCCATAGCTCCTATCTATTTCAATAATTTTAAGCAAAACGTGAGTCAAGTTTCTTATAACGTCATAAGGGGTTGGTTAGACGGTCAACATCCGAGCCCCTAAATTTTAAGAGACACCTAAGCACTTTGATATCCCTAAAGGTTGATGGAAACCACGGAGCAATAAACCTATGTGTCCAATGACTAATTACGGGTCCTGACGTCATAGCAGCTGACACAGCTCATGATTGTAGACTGTCGACGATAATCTTCTAGAAGTGTATAAAAAAGTCATTATCAAAAAAATATAATTAAATTTATTCGCGACTAGCTGGAAAAACCTTGTGTTATGGGAAATAAAAATACAAAGGCACGTTGAGCTAAGTACTGGTAAAATAAATCATAAGAAGATACTGAAATATATTCTGAATATTTTAAAATTCGTTGAATTTATTTCATTTACACAATTTTCTATAATTTCATCTGAAGATTGTATTAAAACAATGGATAAAAATAATAATAGGCAAGACTGGATTCCAACAAAATACACATAGGTTTATTCTTCCCATTGTTATGATGATGAATTTAAACTTAATCCATAATATGAGTAACAACATAAGTATGACCGAAGACGTTTTAGTTCAGTTTTTAGATTAGTTTCTTTTTTCAGGTTTCCATTATTAAAGCATTCGCATGCCTATTTTAATTTTTTTATTTTATTCATAAATAAAATAATGAGCACTATATTTGTTAATTTTGTAATAAATATGTCAATTATATATCTGTAAAAAAAGTGTTTTACCAAGGTTGTGAGGAAGAAGGAACACATAAAGTTTTATTTTTGTAATATTATTTACGTTATGAATATTTTTTTTTGTAAAACAAGTCAAGATGGTTTGCTTAATTAACCTTGAAAAAACTACTTCCCGGTAAGAAAATTCTGGAAACGTCGGTTAGTTTAACTACATAGCATTTAACGATGCGAGTAGATTATTGTTTGGGAGCTGGAAATAAGAAAACCCCGCAAGTTTCATACAAAACTCTCATTTTGTATTTGCTTTGTGGTGAAAACAAAAATGACACTAAGGGGTACCTAACTCTCTCTAAGGGGTTCCTTAAATTAAGGGACGTTGGTGTAAGCAACCATGAAATTCCCTTCATCTAGGGGAAGGACTTAAAGGGCGATATTGTACCTGGGACTCTTGATATGCAAGGGTCTATACCATGAAATTACCGTTCCGCTCGTTTGCCTCCTTACACGATAAAAAAATAATTTGAAAGCTAAAATAACTTCAAGGAATAAAATTGCTCATGAATCATATACATAGTCGTTTATATTTAATTTTAATATGTAATAAAAGGAAGTACAATAAAATTTTATAGGTACTTATTTTTTACCGTAAATCATATTATAGTTTATTGTGTAACATTGTATTTTAATTCTACACATTCTACAAAATTTCTCGACCACTCCTTTTATGTCTAAGCAGTTTGGTTGTGGAATGCGCTACCAGTAGCAAATAGACGTGCACAAACAATAACTGCATTCAAGAGACTGGCAAAGGAACACTATCTGGGAGACACAATGTCTCTTAACCAGCTATTTCATTGGGCAATTTGGTCACACTACTACATTTACGTTAGTAATTGATTCTATATTTCTTATATTGTTCTTTATAATTCTTTCACATAATGTGTACTACCACATTATGTATTACTATAACGGTATATGACGGAGGAACGTCCGGACGGAACGGAATGATTTCCTTTAATTATTTTTCACACCAAATTACCCATGAATTCGAATTTCTACAGTCAATTTGTCCATCTAAAGGTTGCCTGGAAGAAATTGCTTTTTATCGATAAGGCCGCCATTTGTACATGGTCGTTTATATGTTATGCTCCTGAATGTAAACTGGTGTACAATAAAGTTTATTCTATTCTATTATTCTATTCTATGACAATCTTTACTATTCAATAAAAAACTGATTTATCTAGTTTTACACCAGACACTGCCCTAAACATTCTCTTGATCATGTTTTTCGCTCCATCCAATGGATGACCGTAAGAGATTGCAGGCCTCCGGGCGATAAGGGCGTACTTCTGTAACTTTATGCTAACCTCAAATTCATTTCAAGATCTGTTATTATTATTTAATAAAAAAGCTTTTCTTCTCTACTGTGCTGGTGTATTTTTTAGTTTGCTTAATGAGACAGCTCTTGCGACGCCCGCGGAATGAAATCGGTAATCGCTTAACATCAGGAGATAAGTCTTTTGCGCCCTATTTCATAAAAAACCAAATCACAAATGTATATCGATATTTTTATGTAGTCCATTGCTTGTTATCATAGTTTCAATATGATTAGTACTCTAATAAGATACACAATGAACCTACGACTGTTAATAGACCTGGTAGAATAATAAATTCCTAAGCTACCTATGCAAATCTATTTCTATAGTAGCTTCGCCCCTCGGTGTTACTCGTGTTGTAACTAAAATAAAAGTAGCCCAAGTTAATCCTTGTGTCATCAATTCAGATTCAAGTCTAGATAAATTTGATCCTGCTGTTCCAGAGCTTAAACTGAACAAACAGACAGGTAGACTTTAAAATTTAAATACTATATATTTTTTAATGTGAGTGTTATAATTATATACATGAAAGTATGCATTTTGTGAAAGTTGCTTAATTTAATAGATACTTAATTATATTTATTTGTATAGATGTGATTCATCCATACATAATTAAAACCTAATAATAACTCTGCTTATATAACTACTTCTTGGATGCAAATGAAATATATAAAAATAAAAATGAATCAAAAAAATATGTATGTACGCGCATAACTTTTAATTGACTGCACCAAATTGGATAATTCTTTTTTTATCTGTTTATTATTGTCAGGATAGATAGATAGATAGAAAACTCTTTATTTGCACACTATAATATTACAGTTAGAAGAGAGTACATAAAATGTTAGACAGAGTGTACAAAGGGCGGCCTTATTGCCAAAAGCAATCTCTTCCAGGCAACCTTAGGATGGATCGAAATGTATAGGAGAGACAGTGGTAGTTGTCGGTGCAATGAGTTTTGAATTAATTATTTGCTAATGAATATAACGAACCACATACATATATATATATACCCACACACACATACATACACATATACACACATGATTTATATAGAAAAAAAAGAAAACCGGAGTTGTTATATTTTCTTAGTCTGCTTAGTTGTGTACTATGCGACCCTGTGGGAAATTAACACGGGCTTACTAAACTAAGTTTTTCTATAATTCAGTTTTTTTGTATGTATAAGCTGCCAAAATGACTCTGCCCTGGCTGATGGAAAGCATGAGCAGAATCCAAGAGCGGTGGTCACCATCCTCAATGCGAAAAAGAACAATGCAGCATGATGATCCAAACTATGGCGGCCTGGTGAGATGCTTTTTCACGCCCCGCTTAAAGGACCCGGGATCATAATAGGAAGGAAACAAGTGCGCTGGTAGTCAGTTCCAGGTTTTGACCGCTTGGCACAGGAAGGAAGCACCGAAGCTATGAGTACGAGAATGTATGTCTTCCATTTTAAAGCGGTGACTTCTAAGGCCGGCACGTGTTGTTCTGTAGAGGAAGGGAATATGTAAATGTTTATATATCCCAGGTAACGATGCGGGTCGAAGCAGGTCTAAAAAAATTAGCCTAAATCACTCGTTTATATCATCACCTATATGCCAGTGAAAGTACCGACGAAATCGGCCGAGCTGCTTCAGAGATAAGCGGGAACAAAAAGACAAACTAACCAAAATTTCAAAAACTTGCTTTTTTAATGTTAGTTCTATACATACTTTCACTAGCTGAGCCCCGCGCTTTTACCCGCGGTACAAAGATATTGTGTGAATTGTATCTTCACAAATTGTAGCCTATGTGTTATTATGGTAAAGTTTCCTTAAAACCCATTCAGTAGTTTTTACATGAAAGAGTTACAAACATCCATCCATACTTACAAACTTTCGCGTTTATAATATTAGACGGAAGCATATCCTGCATTGTAAATTTTGAAATCACAAACACTTAAAATTAATTTATTTGTATATTTTTTTATAGTTTACCGCAAAAGAAGTTTTTCGGATATTCACAATCAAATGACGAAGTGCAAACATGACGGTTTGATGGCCTCGTATATGCCCCTGGACCAATTTGTTGCCAAGATACTGAACAAATATATGTATATTTAAACACATACACATATATTTGAGCATGTAATTCCAGGATCACTGCGAACGTAAGGTCATACACATAAGTATTAAACAAATAATTTGAGGCCATCGCTAATAAGTAGGTCTTTGTAATTTTGGCGAATTATCGTCGAGGTAGCTAAAATCTTTATTTTGCGTAGACAATTTGCTACCTCCTCTCTACCGTGGGAGAGCCACGCTTCGGCATGCATGGGCCGGCTCGACAGGAGTGATACCACGGCCTCACAGAAAACCGGTGTAAATCAGCGCCTGCGCCGGTTTTACCGAGTGAGTGAGGATACCGGAGGCCCATAATCCAATCCTTCCCCTCATCCCCCTCTCCATCCCCCAAGGCCGGCAACGCACTTGTAATGCCTCTGGTGTTACGGGTGTCCATGGGCTGCGGTAATAGCTTACCATCAGGCGATACGTCTGCTCGTTTGCCCCATATTCCATAAAAAAAAACTGGAATGGGAATGAGGGAGGGGTTGAGGTATGGGCCTCCGGTATCCTCACTGGTATTGTGAAATACAGAGAGATGATAATACAATTGGTCCAAGTGCTATTCAAGCCGGTTTTCTTTGAGGCCGTGATATCACTTCGTTCGAGCTGGCCCATGCAAGCCGAAGCGCGGCTCTCTCACGGTAAGAAGTCAATTAGACTAGATTAGTTAGTTAGACATTTACAATAAATATTAATCAAATACCTGGATAAGTAGAAGATGTGATCTGTTAATCTGCAAAATAAATAAACCAGATTATGTTTAAAAAGACAGATAATGTGTCTTTTTAATCACTTCAAAAAGGAAAAGATTCTACGTTCCACTGAATGTATTTTTTTTCTTTTAAAAATAAGGTCCGCATTAGGAATGAACACAAAGAACATCCAGACTCAGAACAGCAGTTTATAGATTACACAAAGTGTGATCTAAGTGGGATTTAAAGCCACAACACTTGGCGCAGTAGAAAGCGGCTTAGCGATGTTTAACCCCTTTTTTTCACGTGTAGAAGCCCCCACGGGCCGTCACCACAACGGTGTGGCGGAATCGGACTGAGTGAGAAATTACACAGTGTGCCACTCTGCGCCTGAGGCGGAAGGGATCCGGGAGACGCTTTATTACGATATCTGGGGTCTCTAGAAGCGCTATAAACAATATACCAACCCATCTTGTCAGCATGACCTATGACCTTTTAATTAACATTACAGTAGACCAAAAACTCCTGGTCCGTCTGTGTAGTGACGGAATAAGTATACGGATTGTCACCACCTTATCCCATGGGTGGCGTAAGAGGTGAATAAGGGAGGAAATTACGCAGGACAATATCACTGCAAAGAGAATGAATTCTTAAAACAAACCCTATTCCAACTTGATTGGGCAATATGATATAGCTAGCCAAAACCTCCATTCTGAGGAATCTGAGGAAAGGCCTGTGTCCACCAGTGGACTGTAAAAAGCTGTTGTTAAGGTACAAGATAAATAAAGTAAAGAACATCTTACAAAATATTGTAGTATAACATTATTTGTACATTACTATGGGTTTTCATATCAGTGCGAAAAATGGTTTCCGCTTTAGAAAGCTGGTTGAGTCATTTTATAGAGTAAACCATGTTATATGAAGTATATTGCTTCTATTGTGATGTGGTAATGTGCTATACAAAAAGCTGTGACGACAGAGGTGGAGAGTTCCGATTCCCGACGAGGACAAAAAGTGAGTGATAAGAACTACTATTTATTCTGCGTCTGGGTGTAATTTAGATATATGTAGTTAGAAATATATGTTATGTATGTTTATGAACAGTCGGACTTCGCTAGTGGCATAGTAATTTTTCCATATCCTGGGTACCTACTTTTTTCTGAAGGAAAGATATGCTATTCTGTGTTCGGTATCTTTGGTGATGTGTGTGAACATCATCATAAAAGGATACGACAACACAAAGCATAGGTATATAGACAAACACAGATGTTTATATTCACATACATTTGATGTTCAATTCAATTTCTAAGAATTACTGAGAAGCTGATTTGACGCGAAATGCTGAGCTGTCAATAATAATAATAATAATCGTTTATAAATTCTCTCTCACGCAGAATAGTTAACAAAATCAGTATATATATTCAGTGCCATTTGATCGAGTAGGTGAATCTATGTGAGGGACTGGTATCTGCACTAGAAGAACCTGTGTTAGGGGATGTTCGTCGACCCCCAGCCAACTGGACCCGAGGTGGCGGCGCGTAGTGTTCCCGTGCGCCCCTCTTTGAAGTCTCGAGGGGAGTCAAACATCTCACTCCTCTTGCTGACGAGATGTAGCCCGTAGCAGCGGGTGGGCACCAGTTGGGGATTGCAGATGCCTTTTAAGTTCCCGTGATCCCTGGTGTAGGTGAGAGACGGAACACCGGGGGGTTTTAGTCAGTAAAAGTCTGTCAGACGAACCAATACATCTAGAAAAATAAAAATAAGTAAAATAGCGTGAAGTTTTATTACTTTCCAAAGAAAAGTACAATATTTTAATATTTTTCATACTCAATAAATCATTTATTACTTATCTTTATTGAAACCGCTTCCGTTTAGTATGTGCGCATTTCTTACTGTAACTCTTAAGAGTTACAGTAAGAAATGCCTTAATATTTGCCAAAGTGAATTATTTGCTTTATCAATAGTTCTAAAACAAATAATATGATATAATAAATATTTTCGGACATTTGTAACACACAACGCCATCTTGTCTCAAACTAAGCAGAGCTTGTACTATGGGCACAGACAGTTTTCTGTGCCCATATTACAAGCTCTCAAGCTCTTCAGTTGATATTAATACATATATACTTTTTTTTTGTAAATACATACATATTATACTTAGAAAACACTTGGGTGTCACAAACTCCGAAACAAATATTTGCAGATCATACAAACACTTGGTCTGACTCAGGAATCTTCCCCGAGACCTCTAGTACAGCTGTCGCATACCACTGCGCCACCGAGGCAATCAAATGTTTGTTCAGAAGTTGAGAATCAACATCATACCAAACTTTATTATTATAAAAATTAAATAAATGCTCTGATATTGAACTTGGATGATAATAGCCATTACGATTGCTCCTCTACTTAGCAGAAGCGATCATATAGTTTCTCATGACGATTTGTATGGAGGCACAAGTCGACTTTTCAGGTAAGGCAAAATACTTACTGACAATGATAACTTTTGAAAAAGATATTTAATGATTTATGGTATATATTAGCGATAATATAATAGAGATACTTTGCAGCATGAATATTTCTTGTATCACATGGCGATTTTCTTCATTAATTTTGTTTCCCTCAGTCATTTGAACCAAATCAATTTAAGTGTCCTCTGCCATAATTTCTTTTTCATCTTTTTCTTTTAACTGTAGGATTCTATATAAGGATGTGTTAGCTAAAGATTCTCATTAAGTAGTTCTGAAAATAGCCTATTTCATTTCATTAATAAGTTCGAGGCGCTTTGACTGGTGATGGAAATAACTCAGCCATTTTCAGTCTCTTTTTTTTTACGTGTGGAAACCCCCTCGGACATTCACCCCACCGGGGTTTGCGGCGGGGCGGTGTGTCGGAATCGAACCGACTAAAACCACACTATGTGCCACTCTGCGCCTGAGATTGGAAGGGTCCGGGAACCGCTTTCTTACGCCATTCAGTCCCCTCCCAGTGTCTCTTATTATTACGTTATAATAACTGGCGATAAGATGGTTTACCCCATTATTGGGCATTGTTAGTTTTTTGATTTACCACTTTCAAAATAATTCACATACATAAACAAGACGCAGATACTCTTGAATTTCAATAAAAGTCTAACCTTGCATTTACAAAAAGCAATTGCTTTATCCTGTTGCAGTCAAGCTGGAAAAATGAAGACATAAATAAAATTATACAGGTAATATGTTGTTTATGTTCTTTGAAAAATTAATACATAAATGAAAAGGTAATTCAGTAAATTATTTATCACTCATACCTATTCCACTTCTTTATTAATGTTTACACCTGACCAGTTACCTTTGATGATGCCATAAGGCGAAACCGGTCAGGTTAAACATAAATAGCATAGTAGAATAAGTACAAGTTATTTCAATTCTAGAATGTATTGCAACAAGTTCCATCAAGTGCCGACACTCGAGACTAAAAATTAGATATTTTAGTTTATGCGTCAATTTTGCCATTTGGCCGGTCTCGAAGAGCTTTTGACATTTTGATGTATTTCAGTCACGCTGGCGATCATTATTCATAGACCGGAACCCATATTTAAAACTTTTACCATATTGAGAAATATCTATAATACAAGATATGTTTAGTTTGGGAGTAGATGGCGGTGTGTTATAAATGTCTGAAATATTTATTGATAAAGGACACTGTCTTGTGATCTTTGTTTCTTTGTGTACATGTTAGCGAAATAAATTTACCTATAAACCTATAAAATGTTTACTATGCAAATATAATTTACTAACTGCAACGTAGCTACTGAATCGTATAGCATTCAAAATCCAAATACTGTAATACACTCTAGAATTAAATTCACTTGTAACTTGAGACAACAGTTTGTGGATCCACAAATTGTTGTGCCGAGTCTGGGTGTTCTTTGTGTCAGTTTCATGTATATTTGTAGAGTTCAGGACGCAGGATGTATATTCCTAATACGGGAGTTGTCTTTGTAAATAGAAAGAACAAAAAAGATAATGGTGAACGTAATATGCCTAATTAATAAGTATGAAAGAATACAAATATTGAAGTTTCCATCTCGTCACGAACGTTATGGCAGTTCTACGTGATTATACTACTAAAGGGACCTTTTAATTATTATTTAACGAACGATTGTTATTGTAAGGAAGTGTTGCTACACTTCCGACAGTCCTTAATACAGCCATGTTACTTGTATAAGCATTCCTGTATTATATTCGGTTACGTTAAATAGAGTTAATGTTTCAAATTCTACTATATTCAAACACGTACTCGTATTTTATAATCATCATCATGTTCCAAAACATGATTACGGCCACGGCGGCTAGTCTCAATGGACACCACCCAACTATATAGGAGATATTATAATACACAAGTGTGTGCTCAAACACAGGTACACTCTCTGTTCCCTATCTCTCTCATAATTCGAAGGGACGGTTAACCGAAGCGACCAGGGAGAGAGAGATCAGGCGCAGGACCGACAGCTTTACAGGCTTTCCGAGGGACGGGGGTTCCCCGAACATAACTTCCAATCTTTGAGCTGTTATTAAGTAGTTCCATAATCAAAAAAAACTTAATAAAATGCTTTGGCCCGAACCGATTCGAACCCGAGAACCTCTTGAACGTCAGCCGCATACGTCAACCGCTAGACCAACGAGGCAGTCATGTATAATATTAAGTACTTGGATTACCTAAAGTAAAATTTCTAAAAATATATCATAGCTAGTTCGATTTATCACTGCTCGTTTAAAGATATTAGATATACTTATATACTAAACATTATAGTGCCTAGCATCTGATCGTTGTCTTTATAATTAGATAGGAATGTCCTAGTAACGACTAAGGCTGCGATTCGATCAAATGAAAAGTCAAAATCGTGCAAATATCTTCGATTAATACACAATACATTTTAGTAGGACTTTTAAGCCTTCAGTAAGAGACGTAGTGTGAAAATAAGTACATACTTCTACCTCAAACGCCGTCAACGTGTTCTTGGTTGTAAAGTTGTAAGTATTCAATAATAATACATACATACGTATTGAGCGGTGCTGGTTCGGGATGAATGAAAAGAGTTGCTCAAGATAAACGTAGGCGTGTATATTTCATCTTCTACACCAACACCTTGTGATATACAATAAGCTCATATAAATACAATTAACATCGAATAAATGGCACAATGGCTGCCTATTAATACACAAAAACATTTCTAGTTATTATTCGACTGCGAAAAAAGGAGGGGTACGTTTTTCGAGTGCATATATCATGTATATTTCTTTGCACGCCCTAGATCCTAAACGGCTTGTCGTATTTTTATGGGAGTGGTGTTAATAGATTCGGCTTAGTCGTGAGAGTGACACTGGGAATTAGAAAAAAAAATTAAGGAGTTTTGGCGCCGAAATGTAATCTCAAAAAAAATGTTTTCAAAATAAACCATTTTTTTTACCTTTACCCCCCACCGGGGCGGTGTCTCGGAATCGGACCGACTAAAACCACACGGTGTCCCACTCTGCGCCTGAGAAGGGAGGGATACGGGAACTGCTGTTATTAACACAACCGGATCCCTCCCAGCACTTGACATAAAACCCATGCCAACCCATTTGAGCTGTATCAAAATCTCATTGATAAAAAGAGCCCAACAGACGTCAATAAGACAAGGAAAACAAACTTTATGGCTTCTCTGAGAAACACCCAAATTTTTCATTTTTAATTCCTGAAGTTTCGGTAAAATTATCATTGGGCTAATTGTATATATTTTGTATTCTGCCCAAGTGCGTTTCCAATCACAGTGCGATAGCAAACGGAGAAACATGATGATGATGATGATGAGCAATCGTAGCCTGCTTTTAGTGAAAGATTTAATGGAATCTGAAACGCATTTTATTAATTAGGTTGCAAACGAGCAGACTTATCGTCTGATGGTAAGCAATTACAGCCGCCCATGTACAGAGGTATGTTGCAAGCCTTTGAGGGATGGGGAGGGCGTCGGGGGGACGAGTTGGTGTATTGGCCTCCGGTATACTCTCTCACTCTCTCTCTCAAACACAGCGCAAGCGCCGGTCCGTTCATCCCGAAGCGTGGCTCTCCTACGGTAAAAGTTTTCAGTTTCAGACTTTACTTCCACAAACAGCACAATAACATAGAAATGTTTAGTTACTAAAAAATAAATGAATTATTTTTTGTTATGTAATTGAAAATATTTATGTAATGTAAAGTTAAAAAATAATTAATTATATCCACAAGCCGGTTTATGCGAATAATGTTTAACTTTCGTAGTAATTATAATATTTACAACAGATTTAGAAAAGTACTTATTTTTGGAGAGAAATCTGGCTTTCACAGAATATATTAATTAAAAAGATGCAATAATTAAGAAAGTGAACTAGATTATCTAAATACATTAGTTATAGATTTTTTTTTATCATATTATTTCTTACTTGCTTGTGTTTTGCAGCTCCGTCCGCTTTTATCTCGGTTGTCATGGTAGAAGTGCCCATGTCCTTCATCAAAAATCAAAGTATATTCATGCCAGTTTCATTTAAATCAGTGCAACAAACCAAAACCAAAAGTGTTGTTATTTTTGGCAAACCCCGGTGGGGTGACGGCCCGTGGGGGTTTCCACACGAAAAAAAATGGTTTATGTCTAGTTTTCATTCTCTTTGCATTGATGTTGTCCTGCCAAGTTGATCCCTTAGTTGTGTCTTACGATACTGACAGCATAAATATAGGTGGAGGTAACCGGTATTCTTAATGCGTGATAACAATGATAACTTTATTTACTTGAGCTAAAATGAACCTTATTCAAGTAGCTTTTTCAATAGGTACAAGAGGTCAATAGGCATTTCAAGACAGCTTTGTTTTATGGTGGGTGAACTACAAACTTGACCCGTTTGTTCCGCGCTGCTCAGTTTGCTTTGCAATGATGTAGTCTTGCGTGTAGGCAGTCGTTGCATTTTATTAAATAATGGACATTTGCCTTCCCTATTACCTGATGGAAAGTAACAAATAACTTAATAGATCGAATTACTTTCAAACTATTTCATTAGAGATTTATCAGAGCGTGAAATAGAGGCGTGCTGACAACAACAGATTGCAAAATTTAAAGTGTTATGAGATTTGGGATGTTGTACCATACAGAATAAGGTACGAAGTTATTAAGGAACTAGAGTAATCAGTACGCTGAGGTGGAAGAGGGTCGAAACGAAATCGAATCCGAACTGATGGTCGCTGGTCCTAGAGTGGAGATAGTGGTAAGGAAAACTGGAAAAACTGGATCGTAGCAGATGTATACGAACTGTCCCAGATCGAGATAGTTGGAGCTCCTTGTGGGAAGCCTTGATTCAGCATTGAACGGCGATAGACTGCGTATGGCACTGTATATTTCAGTCTGAATGGTTTGTGTGGAAGTGGTGCTGTTTGTTTCTTCTGCTGTGCGTTCTATTTCAAAGTCAGCTAATATCAGACACTAAGACAAAGTTTTTGACTTACAGAATACTTAAAATAAAAAAAAGTTAAAGATTCATTCACACCTATTCTATGTCCGTGTTTTTCTACATTACCAATGAGATATGCAAACAGACATTAAAAAAAAAAACTAGCACCATTTGGTAATTAAAATACTAAGTGTCAAACTTGTCAGCAATACCAAAAATGTAATAAGCATTTGTGAATTTAATACGCAATTATATTTTTATGACGGGATCCCACCCAGTATGTCAAAGTATGTTCACACTTCAAAACTGCTAATTAAAAATCCACATTATTGTGTAAGTCAATGAAGTCAAGGGTATCTTGAGGGTCTTTAAGCATACCAAAAATATTTTTTTAAGAAATTATTATGTGACGGAGAGAGAATAAAAAGTGTTGCTACCC
Organism: Hyphantria cunea; assembly: GCA_003709505.1. Taxonomy (NCBI): domain Eukaryota; kingdom Metazoa; phylum Arthropoda; class Insecta; order Lepidoptera; family Erebidae; genus Hyphantria; species Hyphantria cunea. Next base: position 540,332 of record PKRV01001304.1, on the reverse strand, counting down.
TAATTTATCCCGTGGGTGTCGTAAAAGCTGACTGAGGGAGGAAGCTGCATGTGACAATAGTACTGCAACGAAAAGTAAAACATAATACAAACCCCATACCGACCCGACCGAAAAGGTTTTCTTCTTTCCATATCTGTACTATTAAAGTCCATTAGTGATAATTAAATGGCATTGAATTTAAAGGCTAGTCCGGGCTATATTCTTACAAGGTCGTAATTATTTGAATATATAAAACGAATCATGTAAGTTCAAACTGGAAGTATTGAAGGGTTCCACTTGTTTAGAAGATACTGAACTATACTACTAATATAGTATGTACTACAACGAAATAAATAAATATTTCGGACATCTAACACACAACACCATCTAATCCCAAACTAAGCAGACCTTGTACTAATTATGGGTACTAGATAACTGATATGAATACGTTAATACTTTTTTTTTGTAAATACATACATATACATATAATACATAGAAAACATCCAAACTCCGAAACAAATATTTGCAGATCATACAAACATTTGGTCCGAATCAGGTTTCGAACCCGAGACCTGATGGACAGCATTCGTAAACCCTACCACTGTGCCACCGAGGTTTGAACAAATGCATTCAAGTTTCGTTACTGTATGACAATTAGAAGTTAAATGAATCTTTAATTAATTCGTAGCTGGAACCTCCAGCCGACTGAGCGAAGGTAACCCGTTCGCCTTTCCCGTCTTAGAGGAATTCATAGTAAGACATTAGCATAATGCACAAAATTCTTTTTGACAGAAAGTCTGTCTTACGTTTAAAATTTTTCATAGTCACTATTTCCCCATTTCATTTGACCACAGGAAGAACCCACCATAATCATACAGTAAAGAATCCATTTCAGGGTCCCACAAAATATAATTATAACCCCCATTACGGCAGAAGTTGCGTCTAAATAGCATCTTACACCAATCTCTTAGCCAACTTTATAAGTTTTGCACAAGAAGCACACAGCACATACATACATATCCGCAGTTTATACCAAGGGCATGTTGCACTAACGTACGTGATGCGCATTAGACGGTACAAGGTTAATTTCACTCGTTACTTGATAGCACTGTATTGAGTGTTTGGTTTGTGAATGGCTTGTAAACACACGTTATAGCCGCTAGCTTTAAATGTGATATCATTTATTTTTCTATCCCTTAAAAATGATCAATGACAATTTTATAAGTCAAAGAGTAACCTGTGGTTCATTCGCCGGCAAATATAGGTCAACTTGCTCCCACTCAATGATACAGAAGCATCTCAATAGGCCACCATGCTTTATTGCTGCATTGTATGAATTGCCAATGAGTACGGTGGCCACTACTCTTGGGCTCTGGTCATGTTTTCCATTAAACCGAGCAGAGTCACTTTGGCAGGCTTAATAATAAAATACTATATGTTTCCCCTCCCTCTTCATACTAAATCTGGGGTGACCCGTCTGGCAGTTTGCCTTTGCTTCCATAAAGTTTACAATTCTCGGCAAAAGGTACCATGCAAACGTTTACCTGTATTTCACTACCACCAGTTAAGTGGTTAATGCATGAAAGCGTAACAAAGACAACAAACAAACTTGGTTTCGCATTCATAAATATCAGCTAGAACTAGAGTATGAGAATGGCGAAAGGCTTTCCAGTCGTCACGCAAAATTTGAACGTATTATACGTCAAGCTGCGGTAACTAGCCTGTAAATACCATGACACTAAATTGATAATGTTTTCATAGCCCAGTTGCACTCAGTGATTAGAAACAATCGTCGATGGTAGGTAACGACGGCGAAACTGCTGATGGCATGATACCATGAACGTCTTCGAGATTCGGAGGTCACGGAGACGTTGTTGTCTTGCCAGTCCTCAACCCGCACTCGGCCAGCGTGGATACGTATGGCCTAAATCCTCTCCTGAGAGGAGACCTGAACCCAGCAGGGAGACATTATGGGATGTTGATCAAATTAATAAGGATTTGTAATAAAAAAAACTGGCCAAGTGCCTGTCTAGTCGTAATTTTATGCGAAACTACGGGTTTCTAGTACTAATAGTCTTTGAACAGTGGTTTAGTCAGACTACGAGCTCTTTTTCAATAAAAAATCCAGCTGCAGTGGAACTTGTTGTATTTACTCAACGAATAACATTACAACTCCAAATGCCAAAAATTATATTTAGTATTACTCAGTATATACATTACCTTGGTAACAAAATAATTCACGCGATTCAGATAACTGAGATAACGCCATCTATCAAGTGACAGGTAAAACTTGTATATCTTAGACAGTCTTTGAGATATGATATGGATTAAAACTAACTAATAACTATAAGGGTTATATTTATTTATTTAGTGTTTTTATATTTTATTTTTATCGATTCCCGGTGCACGTATTTCTTACGGAGTTTGATTGTTTGGGTGTAGCTAATTTGAGTCGAAAGGCTGAGGTTGCGATATTAAGTAATAATACATTAGGACATGTTACGCAGCGGTATTTATACCTCAATTAAGCATAGTTTGTTCTGGTGTTTTTTATGTATAATTTGTATGTTTTATAAAAGAAAAGCGTGTACATATATTTACATCAGTTGTCTAGTACTCATAATACAAGTTCTGCTTAGTTTGGCACTAGAGTGCGTTGTGCGTTTGTTGTTCGAAAATGTTAATTTATTTCTATCATTTTGGCTACGAAATTCTAAAAACTATAGCTACAGGAAATGGGTGGATTATATTCCTAATTTGTATGTACATATTCATATATCTGAGACGATGATATTGACCAGAGTGCAATTCTTCAAAACAATTCATGTGACAGTATAAAAATGATGCATCCTGCATGAACATAATTTTATTGTAATATTTTAACAAAGAATATAATCTGAACAGTCTAAGTATATTTTAGATCCAAAATGGCCGTTTCAGTACATCATCTTCCTAGCCTTTATTCCCAAAATCATTTAGGGTCGGCTACTAATTAAACCGATTTTACCTGGCGTTGCTTCGAGTCTGAGTTGACGGAAAATACTCCGTAGATTTTCATTCCCTTGCGAATTACAGTAGACGTGAGTATTACTATGAATTTCAGCTTGATACCTCCTCACGTTCCTGGTAAAACGGGTCTTGATAAGACAAGGTGGACAACAAAGTGATCCTATAAGGGTTCCGTTTCTTTCTATTTACGTACGGATCCCTTAAAGTGTGTAATATTATACAACTAGCGAACTCACGCATTCACGTCTGGGTCTTGCCCGTGATGATATACCGCGGCAACAAATTTGTTCACCATAATAAAATTTGTCACAGTTATTGTTTAGTAGTGTAGAAAGCAAAAAAAGCTCTTTTGATAGAGAAATTTTGGCTTGCTTTTGATAGTTCACAAGTATGTACACAAACACAGGTGTACTTTCTGTTCCCTTACTCTCAAAATCTGATGGGTCGGCTACCATACACGACCGGGGATAGATCAGGCGTAGGACCGACGGCTTTACGTGCTCTCTGAGGCATTAAAATTACGTACAGAATTCATGAAGCTTTTCTATCCTATAGCAATAACCATTTTCAATTTCAGACTATGATGCAATCAAGGAATGATTGTCATGTAATTTATATTGTCCTAGCTAAGTCCCGTGGTGTTACCCGCTATATAACAACAACCGCGGATAGCACCGCGAAGCAAATTTGGTCTAAAAAAGGCCTAAGTTACTCCTTATATTATCAGCTATCTGCCAGTGAAAGTCCCGTCAAAATCGGCTGAGCTGTTCCAGAGATTAGCCGGAACAAGCCGACAGACACAAAAAAAAATTAAAAAATTGCAAATGTACCATAAAAAGCGGTTGTTTTAATATTACAAACATACACTCCAATTTTATTTATTTGTATAGATGACTTTATTATTGAAAAAACACGCCACGAACCAGCCATGTTGTGATTTAATTTGCAAATTTAATATGCTGTACGCGTTCAGTAATAACCAAATGTGATGACCATGGACGTTTGTAGACTCCTAGGTGACATTGTGTGTTGGGTGTATGAGGTGTAATATTTTTATATATTTTCAAAGAACATATAAGGTGGTGGCAACTATTGTATTCCTACTTGACGTCGTTAGCATCAACATTTATATTAATAAGTTTATATGCTAACACATTATTAAAATTCATAATCATTTATAAATTTAAGACACTAAATGACATTTATGAACGTTAAATTGAAGGTACAGATAAAATCATAGATCGACACAAACAGACGCCATAAATGTTTGTCAATGTGAATTAGGTGAAAACATCTAAATCCACTGCCTGCCTGTGTCGATCCATAATTTCCAGTTTCCAAAATGCGTAGAGCCCTATAAGAAGAATACTGACAAAGAAACTCTTATACTAATATATATCATTCTCCACTGCTGGACATAGGCTTTTCCAATTGCACGCCACTTAGTTCGATCCATGGTTTCTCGCATCTAGCTCCTGCCAGTCACCTTGCGCAAAACATCTCTCCACCTGGCCTGTGGACGTTCTACATTACGTTTGCCGAGACGCGGTCTCCACTCAAGAACTCGATTACCCCAATGGTTATCGGTTCTATGGCAAATGTGGCCAGCCCATTGCCTGCTAATCCTGTGGGCTATATTGATGACCCCGGTTCTAATATATCATAATAACTATTGTAATTATAACAAAACATCATATATGCCGTTCTATAATCCAACTAGACATAGACTGTCCTGCCAGACTGCTTTTAAACATACTTATGAATTTATATTTTACAAGATTTTTTTTTAGTTTCTTCTATCCCGATGTTTATCTGTAATCAAATCTTGCAAGTTAAATTTGATCCACTTCCCGATTAACGATTGAGCTGAAATTTGAAATGACTGGATTGTTGTCGACTGTTGGATTAATGATCAGTTTTATTATTAATCCAACATGGCCGCCGTAACAAAATGGCGGCTTACATATTTCTGAACAACCCACCCAGTATGGGTATCAAATGAAAGGGCTTCAAGTTATTTTTTTATTAAGAAGTAATAAAAGGATGTCTTAAAAAATAAATAAAATAAATCACTTGTTTATATATGAATTGCACTCAGTTACAGAATAATTTATTATACAAAATATCTGAAGTTAATGTTGAAGAAATGGGTAACTTCAGCATAAATATAAATTGCAATGCATGTGCAATGCATGCTATTACATAGGTACGCGAACAAAACACATCCTTCAAAATTAGGCATCCGAATAATTTCATTAATTCTTTTTTTATCTTTATTGTTTACATATTTTATTTTATGTAGAGGCTTTCAATCAAACATGATTATGCCAGTCTCATTGTATCCTATAGTAACTACCAACATTAAAGGATAATTTTATTTTTCTAATACCATAAATATATAGCTATTTTCGAATAGAAATGTTACTAAAAGAGAAAGCAAACTACTGCCATTTTATTTTAATTTTTTAGCAAAGAAGCACATGTTACGAATGCTTGCCGTTCGTAATGTAAGTTATGCTAATCTTGAGTTGCCAACTTTGATTCCGGTTAGGATAGCAATTTATAGCAATTAACTCCTCACCCTCAGATCCTCTATTGAGTGAAGTTGGTAAAGCAGAAAATTTTACACACCATATATACATCTAACGATAGAATAAAAAAACAACAGCTGTCATCCCTGCAGCTGTCGTAAAGACCGACTAAGGGAGAAGACAATCGCATTGTAAAAACAGGGATAAGTTTAAACAAACCCTACATCGATTGGCCAACATAGTCATACACGTAAAATAAATAAATATTTTGGACATATAACACATAACGCCATCTAGTCCCAAGTTAAGCAGAGCTCGTGCTATGAGTACTAGACAACTGATATAAATACATATATACTTTTTTTTGTAAATAGATACATACTATATATAGAAAACACCCAAACTCCGATATAAATATTTGCAGATCATACAAACACTTGTTCCTACCCCACGAATCGAACCCGAGACTTCAGGCACAGCAGTCGCCACTACGCCGCCGAGGCAATTAAATCAAAATCATTCTATATCCAACTATGGACTACCAAAGGCTATATCATAGCCTGTCCTGAAATATTAATGTCCTGAACGATTCAAAAGTTGTTTCCAGACTGTGTTACTACCAACAGCTACGAAGTTTTTTTTTACAGAATAGGGGGGAAAGGAGCAGACGTATTGTCTGATGGTAAGCAATTACTGCCGCCCATGGACGCATCACTAGTGGCGTCACAAGTGCGTTGCCAGCCTTTAGGGAATGGGGAAGGGAATGACGGGAGGGGTTGGGCCTTCGGTGTCCTCACTCACTGGGTGAAACACAGCGCAGGCGCTGTTTCACACCGGTTTTCTGTGAGGCCGTGGTATCACTCCAGTCCAGCCCATTCGTGCTGAAGCCTGGTTTTTTTACAAAAGTTGGCATTCATTATGCAATTTACATTGTAAAACTCATTGTTCTGAACTGATTACTCAGCGTTACGTTTATTGTTTTTATAGGGACCCCGATAACGTAGCCATTTGTAAAGAGTTTTCTCAAATTAAACGATTAACAACTCTCGCTATGAAATAATTAAATTCAAAATCAAAATAAGTTCGTGAACATTTTAGACAAATCTCCGACAACAAATACCCACGAGCGTGTCTCTCGCCATTGAGTGAGCCATTGGCACGTCCATATCAGTAATCTGGTACATACATACAAATAGCAATTCTATTGGCAAACCAATAAACTTCAAAATTGATTGCATTAATATCTTACTAATATAGGTAAAAGTAGTAGGAATGCAACGTCAAACTAGACGCGCGTGTTATTCATTTGATTAGCTACTGCAATTACACCACTAGCTAATAATTTCCGTTTATTTATTAGTATAAACTAAACACGTCGACTATCATTATTTTTTACATATATGCATTTATGCTTTACATCATCGGTATCAGTCCATTGCTTGACTTAGGTCTCTCCTTGGACCGGACGGCGTAAGAAAGCGGTTCCAGGATCTCTCCCGTCTCAGGCGCAGAGTGGCACACCGTGTGGTTTTAGTCGGTTCGATTCCGATACACCACCCCGCCGCCAAACCCCGGTGGGGTGAAGGCCCGAGAGGGTTTCCAAAGGTAAAAAAAAGGTCTCTCCTTGGAAAAGAACGTTTTTTTAATGATATATATAGCAAACGAGCAGACGTATTCCCTGATGGTAAGCGATTACTGCCGCCCATGGACACCCGCAAAACCAGAGGCGTCACAAGTGTGTTGCCGGCCTCGAAGGAGTACGCTCTTTTCTTGAAGGTTTGAATGTCGTATTGGTCCGGGAATACCGCAGGCGACAGTTCGTTCCACAGTTTTGTTGAGCGAGGCAGAAAATTTCGTGGAAAAGCGCACAGTTGTGGACTGCTACGATCTAGATAATGGGGAGGAAATTTCTGTCGCGAAAGACGATGGCGGAAGGAGGCGGCAGGAATCAGCGCGAACAATTCCTCGGAGCACTTGGCAGTTTCTACACCTTTTGTTGTTGGTGGTTGGTATATACTTTGTGTGATCTGAAGATTTCCTTCTATTTGCAGTGTTATCGTCCAGCGTAATTTGCGCCCTTAGCTGGCTCTTGATATTGGAGGAATAGAGCTGTCCCCCCCCCCCCCGCTATTATTAATCCAGATATCACGGAAATAGTTTTACATTACTATCGGATATTTCAATAGTTAAAATTATTAATAAACTTTGAACGCAATTGATTATAGTTCATGGTTGGCTAACTTTACATTCATGCAGGTAGTTTTCAAATAGTTAATATTCTCGACGAGTGACATCTCTGCCGAACATCTGTCTGTTTCGTAAAGGAAGTCTGTACGTATATGGACGTGAGTCACTAAATTTGATACTACTGACAAATGAATTTATTTAAAGAATTTTTAGCACATACTACTAGTTTATATAATAAAATAATAATCTATGACGTTTTGGTTGCATAAGGACCATTTTGAAGGCTGAAAAGTATCAAGAAATCGTAAAAAAATGTAAGCAATTCATAAAATGCAGTGCGTGATTTCATAAAATCTTCCATGTTATTAAATCTGAGAACAATGGACAATGAAGGAAAAATAATTAAATAATTATCAATGGTTGATGAGAAGGAAACTTATGTAATCTATTATAGTTACTCTTTGTTTTTAACATAGACCATTTATATCTTATTTATAAAAAACCTTTTATCGTTATTCGATTGACAAAGAATAGCGTTTGTTCTTTGAAGGAAAATTTATAAACAATTTCAAGTACTGTGGTTCAGTATTTTTTATGAGTTTCTTGTTTTAAATACAGTAAAATTAAGAATTTAATAGTTATATACCGTTTTACTTAGCCGTGAATAAGAATACTTGCTATTATTGCCAAATTTTGCCAATTGTATTGTATCATTTTATGCGTAAGTTCTTTCGTTACAAGCTTGTCGTATTTATCTATTTAGGAAATGATAATTTATAGTAACAGTTTTATTATTGTACGGTAATAAAACAGAGCATGTAAAACTTTCTATCAAAGAAGGGGTCCACTGATATACAGCCGTTAAAGCAAATCAGCACAGTAATTTAAAGTGCATATTATTATATCTTATACCAAAATATAAAGTTGAAGAGTTTGTTTGTTCGCTTGAACGTGCTTATCTCAGGAACTTTTGATCCGATTTGAAAAAATATTTCAGTGTTAGATAGCCCATTTATCGAGGAAGGCTATAGGCTAAATATCATCACACTAAGACCAACAGGAGCGGAGCACCAAGAGAGAATGTTCCAAACACGGCGAAAAATTATTACGCTACGAACACTAGGAGACGTAAACGAATTTGCGTAGGTCTGCTAGTCTATTATATATGTAATTAATATGACTGCTCACGATGAATGCTGAAACTATCTAACCGATTCTGAAGTTTTTTTATGTATGTGATTTGCTGACGTGCCAAAGATGGTATAGTTAACATCACGCTTATACCAATAGGTGCCGAGAATAATTGAAAAGAGACGCAGACAAAGTTGTGAAAGTCAGCTAGTCTGTTTATGTATATTTTTACAGCCAAAATGACTCTACACTGCTTGATGGCAAGCGTAATCAGAATTCAAGAGTGGTGGTCACCATACTCATTACTCGCTATTGTAACACTAAGTTATACTTAAGGAATAACGTGGATGTAACTAGCCTAAAGCAGAGACCACAATTTATGGGTTCCATTCTTAATGTACACGTCTTTTTTTT
>PKRV01001304.1:456612-531039 GCA_003709505.1 Hyphantria cunea | reverse complement strand
TTCTAAAAGGGCAACTCCCGCATTAGGAATATACATTCCTGTGTCGCGGGGATCTTTACAAACATACATAAAACGGACACAAGTACACCCAGACTTAGAACAACAATTTATGGATCACACAAAGTGTTGTCCCATGTAGGATTTGAACCCACAACACTTGGCGCATTAGGAAGTGGCGTGGCGACCACTGAAACCACTAGGCCAACCGTGTAGTCGTCACTGTTTTGAAGAATTGACAAATTTACGTTTATTCGAGTGGAAATGCGTGCGAAAGTTATGTATATAAAATATTGCACCTTCACTCCGGTGACCTTAATGTTACCTGAACTATGAATTTGTAAGAAAGAAAGTTTTCTTTTCAAGTAATTTCAATGCGTGATGTATTGTTATCATTATAATTTACATTTACAGTAAATCTAATGTTAGTTAGAAAAACGGAGAAAGTTAACATTAAAGTATTTATTTAATTCATTTTATTAAATTTGAAATAACGTTATATAATTTAAAATAAGTCTTCATATTTGTTGCTAAGAGTAAACTCTAGAAAGGTTCAACCAATTCTGTTTAGAAACAATCGTATTATATTTAGATAATGTACTTGGATTTAGGAAGGTTCCTATGAAGAGAAAATTATAAAAACAGTGCTTTTATTTTCCCACACAAACCACAGAGTAAATAAAATTAATGAAAACCCCTCTTTTTAGCTGTCAAATTTTGGCGTCAATTAAAACATATTAAAAACACTTGTTTTTAACTGTCAAACATTGAGCGTCAATCAAAACATAAAAAGATGGTCTAGAATTGTCTGTGGTGTGTCTTCAAGTCGATAGGTTGCCTGGATGTTAATTTATGCTTGTCAAATAGTAATATCAAATCTAAAAACGTTTTGGAGATCGTTTTTAGTTTTTTTGAAAGACGGTCCCATTTCACCTCATCCGCATTTTTTTATCATTATTTTCATCATGATTAAGACTTGAAGACTCGAAGACATAAGATTTGAAGACTTTAAGCACTTGACTTTGGCAGATACAGCTGATAAGCTGGTTGCCATTTAATAAAAAGAAGAAAAACGTTTTGCTTACTTAAAATATTAATAATATTAGAGATCGTTTTTTGTTTTTTCGAAAGACGGTTCCCATTTCATGTCATCCACATTTTTTATAATTTTTATCATTAACTCCATCACGACGAAGACTTGAAGACTCGAAGACTTAGAATTGAAGACTCGAAATACTTGACATTGGCAGAAATAGCTGATCCGGCTGATTGCCATATCATCAAAAGAAGATTAATAATATATTTGGTAGAATTAATTTTTTTTGGCCAACTGGTATAAATGATAATACCGTTTTGAATTTATTTATTTTTATAAACGTTACTAACACCTACTGATGAATAAAAATAAAGATAATAATGTTTTTTTTTTGCTAGCTTGCTTAACATAATGTTGGAACGTATTAGTAAAAATATATACTGTTTTTAAAGTTTTATGTAAAATAATAAAGCAATTTTGGAGTCGCTTTTCTACGGTGTAGGAAGTCAAACCAGCAGTCTGGTCACATGATGGTAAATCAATACCGATGACTTTGGACACTTGCAATAAAAAAAACGAAACCCCTTAGAACTAAGGAACGAAAAAATTGCTCAACAGCTTTATTATTTTAAGGTATAGAGGGTAAACGAGCAGACGGATCGCCTGATGGTAAGCGATTACCGCCGCTCATAGTTTGCCGGCCTTTTAAGAAGGAGTACGCTCTTAGTGTTGCATTGTGGGTAGTGGTACTATTTCGCTTCTTCCAGTTAGTGTAACTGCAGAGATCTAAATAATTCTGTTCGTAGTGGGGTACAGTAGTAAATTGCATAAGATTCTAACCCATAGTCGCTCAATTTGATTCCACAACGCTGCAAATCGGACCCTTGGTTATTATGTTGCGTATATTTTTTAATTTAAATTATTTATACTCACCTTAATTTTAGAACTAATAAAAAAATTTCAAATTAGTAGTAAAGTATATATTAGATATAGATATTATTCATACTAATATAATAAACTAGCCGAGCAACGCGGTATTACCCGCGGTGCGACTTAAACAAAGGGCAACGCCGCGAGGTGAAAATAGTCTAAAAGCCTAAGTTACTCCTCATATTATCAGCTACCTATCAGAGAAAGTCCCTTCAAAATCTGTCCAGCCGTTCTTGAGATTCGCCGGAAAAATTGACAACCAAAAAATTTTGATGGAAGTATCGTATAGTATGGAAGAATTATGTATCATCTGCGTATGTTACCTTTAAATTAGAAACAGACAATTCACTTTTGTTTATTTGTATAGTTTCGAAAGTCTGTCTGTAACGCTATCACTGCAAACCGATGCACCCTTTATATAATACTCTGATTCTTGAGAGATCATAGGCTAAACTTTACCGCTATAATCGATATACACAGAGGGAGCCACTGGCAATAGCTGGTTTTGTATAATTTACAAATTGCCACTCAGAACGTTGTGTTACTCAATATAACAGGACCAGGTATTTCTGCAATGCCAATCAGAAATGTGTCTCAAGGACATAGTAATTGTGAGTTTTACCAACAAAACCATACAATTATCTTGTTCAAATATTGTTATTTCATAACACGAACGAGAAAGAGGTTTACTAGTTTATAGTAGCATTCCATGGCCACCTTGTCAAGTGATCGAATTAAAAACTAATGTTTCGGCGTGGAAGAGCCCGTGGCGGAGCTACACCTCGACATGCATGGGCCGGCTCGACCGGAGTGATATCACGGCCTCACAGAAAACCGGTGTGAAACAGCGCCTGCGCTGTGTTTCACCGAGTGAGTGAGGATCCCGGAGACCCATAATCCAACCCTTCCCCTCATCCCCCTCCCCATCCCCCAAGGCCGACATCGCACTTGTGACGCCTCTGGTGTTACGGGTGTCCATGGGCGGCGGTAATCGCTTACCATTAGGCGATACTACTGCTCGTTTGACACCTATTCCATAAAAAAAAACTGAGGCCCAATGACGCAGAAGCATTTCAATAGGCCAGCATAGTGTGGGTCACCATGTTGCATTGTTGCATTGTCTGCATTCGCAATGAGTGTGGTGACCATTACTCTTGGATTCTGTTCATGCTTTTTGTTAGGCATCTAATACGGACATGGGGCCGTAGCAAAACTTCTAATACTTAAGAGCTTTGTCTGCAATGTCTGCACGGATGGCATAGTGGTTAAAGCGGTCAGGGGTCCGGATGGCGAAAGAAAGCGATTCCCGGATCTCTCCCGTCTCAGGCGCAGAGTGGCACACCGTGTGGTTTTAGTCGGTTCGATTCCGACACACCTCCCCGCCGTAAACCCCGGTTTCCACACGTAAAAAAAAATAAAAAACTAATATCCTGAGTGTTGTGGGTTCGATCTCCAACTGGGACAACAATAAATACAACAACAAAAAATACCTACAATTTTATTTAATTAACTTGAACGAAATGCCGATTTTAACTATGAGTATGAGCCAGTTTCACCAGTTCTTAATGAGCGTCAGATAGTTATCTAATATATAAACACTATATGACATATAAAATTTACTGATATAAGGACGACTTCTGAAACCAAAATCTGTAATTATCTAGCAGAGAAGTTCAAATTAGTCTATCTGAGACTTTATCAGTAAGTGCTGAAACTGATAACTTCAAGATCTGCATTTCCTCAAGAGATATTTCGATATTTGTTGATTAAAACCGTCGGAACAAATTTGACCAATAATCTTTTTAGCCGATAACGTACACTTTGAGAATGAATCGTAACGCAGCATGCCGAGGCTTAATACACTTTCGTCACGGATATGTAACAGTGAAATTACCAATACCGGCAAAAACCAATAAACAACCTAAAAATATTGGCAATAAAGTTAAAAATCTATTGCTGCTACTGTCTTCGAATCATTTCTTATTTCAAATGCCAATTAAGTTTTTATTGGTTAAGAATTAACATAACATACACTCAAACGCCACGTCTATAAGCTGTTTTCAAGAGTCATCACGAACCGTCTTGCGCGAAGACTCGACGAATACCAGCCACCGGAGCAGGCTGGGTTTCGGAGCGGATATGGCACCATAGACCACATCCACACAGTGCGGCAGATAATACAGAAGACCGAAGAGTATAATCAGCCCCTGTGTCTAGCATTTGTGGACTATGAAAAGGCCTTTGACTCGATTGAGATCTGGTCTGTTCTGGAGTCCCTGCAGCGTTGCCAAGTAGATTGGCGGTACGTCCGAGTGTTGAGATGTCTCTACAAAGCCGCTACTATGTCCGTCCAAGTACAGGATCAGCATACAAGACCCATACCATTGCATCGAGGAGTGAGGCAAGGGGACGTTATATCCCCGAAATTATTCACTAATGCAATGGAGGACCTGTTTAAGACGCTGCACTGGAAAAGGCGCGGTATCAACATCAATGGCGAATACATCTCTCACTTGCGATTTGCAGATGACATCGTCATCATGGCAGAGACGTTGCAGGACCTACAACAGATGCTGAACGACCTGGCTGACTCGTCTGTGCGCATCGGCCTACGGATGAACTTCGACAAGACCAAGGTCATGTTCAATGAACATGTACTACCGGAACCGGTTGCGGTACACGGTGCCGTTCTCGAAGTTGTTCAAAAATATGTATACCTCGGGCAGGCTTTGCAGTTAGGTAGAAACAGCTTTGAGGACGAGGTGAACAGAAGAATCCAGCTGGGTTGGGCAGCGTTTGGGAAACTTCGTCGGGTCTTCTCATCATCGATCCCACAGTGCCTAAAGACGAAAGTCTTCAATGCGTGCGTCCTACCCGTAATGACTTACGGAGCCGAAACGTGGACACTTACGGTTCGACTGGTCCATAAGTTTAAAGTCGCTCAGCGTGCAATGGAGAGGTATATGCTCGGCGTTTCTCTAAGGGATCGCATTAGAAACGAGGTGATCCGACAAAGAACCAGGGTCATCGACGTAGCCCACAGGATTAGCAAGCTGAAGTGGCAGTGGGCTGGCCACATTTGCCGAAGAACCGATAACCGTTGGGGTAAACGAGTTCTTGAGTGGAGACCGCGTCTCGGCAAACGTAGTGTAGGACGTCCACAGGCCAGGTGGAGCGATGATTTGCGCAAGACGGCTGGCAGGAGCTGGATGCGAGAAGCCATAGATCGAACTAAGTGGCGTGAAATTGGAGAGGCCTATGTCCAGCAGTGGCCTGCGATAGGCTGATGATGATGATGACACTCAAACGAAGATTAGTTTTAAAATCTCACAATTTGCCTTTTTTTAGTTTTACTCATGTATTAAGAAACTTGCCCATTCCCGACTACTGGACTACTAAGAGCGAAAATTAGGTGTTCAGTATGGAAAAGTTGCTAAGATGGAAAGGCAATGGTAGAAAAAGAATCGCTTATATAATATGATTTAGAACTGTTAGAGTCGAGTGCAATTCAAACTGGCCGTTAGTAGAAATACCGAGTCCTTTGACACCAGAAAAAAAGGTAAATATTTTTCATTTATCATTACGATATGATGACCTCAAAGATACCGTGGAAGAATCATATTAAGCCGGCCGGCATAGTTGGTTTTCAACATTTTTTTTGTCAATTTCCCCGAGGGACAGAAGTTAATGGCGCCCAATACACGCACGCACTTATGCACGCACGCTTGCACTCACGCACAATTCTCTCGAGCTTGGTGTTTATAATCGGTTCTATTAGCCCTTAATGACATCTAGCTATTAGCATTGAAGTCTTACAAAATAATCGAAAGTAAGCTTTCATTGTCGAAGGTCATTACTTCGACTTGAGGCCATCCTTAGCTACAGGAGGAATGTCAGTGGAGTAAGGTTTTGGCTTCGAATAACCATGGCATTAATTAAAAGTCAAGATAGGTGAAGGTAAAGCTAAGTCTAAATTGACACTTCGCCGATATGATTTATTTCACTTGATAATACACTTCACTCTCAAGGTGCGAAAAAATAATGCTTTATACAATTTAAGAACGTTTATTTCTCAAAAGAATACTACATTATTCGCTTATATGAGAACTTAAAACTATTACTAGTAATTTAAAATCTCACTCTAAAGAGCATACTTAGCATAAAATGAAGGTAAACAATTAAAAACACACATATAAAACTGATGTTAACAAAATCTGAAAAAAATGGCGGATGTTGTGATAAACTGCCTGACGCCATAACTCCGCTTCAACCAATCGCCACAGTGTATAGCCATTATTATTAAATGAGACTATTTTACGTTCTTCTATCTTACAATTGTTATAATTAATTACTGTTATAAACTATTTAAATTTCTAACATAGTGTTCCAGTTATTTTTTTAAAGTTTTGTATGATTTTGCTTTTCGGATATCGCTTGGAGTTTTATTATATATCTGTGCCCCCTCGTACATAATGTTTTTTATTACCAGTTTGTTCTAGGTAAGTGAAGTTGTATATTTTTAGCTCGTCGCAATATTCTTTTCTGGGTATTTATTTTTTTAGAAAGGGTGACTTTGAATGGATATCTTTGTGTCATATTTTACGAATTAAATTCATATTTGCTATTCATATCTGCCTATGTCCAGCAGTGGACTGCGATAGGATGATGATGATGATGATGATGAATTCATATTTAAATTTAAATATATATGTTTGCTTATTATTCGTTAATTTTATTTCATTGTATAGTTGAACGGTTGGTGTAAGGTAATCGTAATTACTGGGAGGGGTCCGGATGGCGTAAGAAAGCGGTTCCTGGATTCCTCCCGTCTCAGGCGCAGAGTGGCACACCGTGTGGTTTTAGTCGGTTCGATTCCGACACACCGCCGCAAACCCCGGTGGGGTGAAGGCCCGTGGGGGATTCCACACGTAAAAAAAAAAGGTAATCGTAATTAAAAAGAACTTTGAGCAATTTATTTTTGGCTCTTTGAACTATGTTGAGGTATATTTTTTTATCAATTCAAATACTTGGTTTGGGGTTTTATATTTCAGTTAGGATATTTCGGTTGACATTATAAATAGAATAACAAAGAGCATCGGCATTAATGGCCCGGCTCGACCGGAGTAACCACCGGGAAAACCAGTGTGAAACAGAGCTTGCCCTGTGTTTCAACGAGTAAGTGTGGATACCGGAGGGCCATCCCCAACCCCTTCCTCCTCCCCCTTCCCTCAAGGCCGGCAACGCGCTTGTGACGCCTCTGGAGTTACGGGTGTCCATGGGCGGCGGTAATTGCTTACTATCATGCGGTACGTCGTTTGCCCCTTATCCAATAAAAAAAGGTTATTTATTCTCATCATCGCAGCAGCCGAAGGACGTCCACTGCTGGACAGTCTGTAGGATTATGTAGGTCTCGTTAATACTCTTAACAACAACAGGTTGTGAGCTGTACGCTCTTAATCATAAATTATGTAAAATCAATGTATCAGCCAGGTGTCAATAATTCTTTTTTTAAATGGATACTGAGGTATTGAAAAAAAATGCAAAATAATGGCTTCAACATCTCAAATATTACTTGGATAAAACGCAATAGTGATAAATGAATTACGCTTACAGCGATTATTTTAACCCCCGACGCAAAAAGAGGGGTGTTATAAGTTTGACATGATGACATCAACGCTGTTTTTTCATTTGAACGCCAGTTTTCTTGCAGTGTTTCTTAGCTATGTTTGGTAAATATCGGTCCAGCAGTGTATGAGTATCAGCTTTTTTCCAAAGTGATGTAAGGCATTATTGGCTATATATATTCGATTTTTTTTTATTTATCTTATTATAATAAACCTATTCAAATATACGTGCATTGAAATATATCTACCATTAGTATTAAATCTTACGATTTTATTCTTCTAATATGTGTTATGGTCTATAAAATTATCGTTTACAACGATCGTGACTGTTATCGTGTTTAGAAATATGCAAAATTATATGTAGTACGACATCGATTGTGAGAACTTTATGTCAATAAGCATTACATAAACTAAATGACTAATAATTTGACAGATTGTATTCTTTGCTTTATATTGAGTTTTATTTTTGTGTTTATGATTTGAAACAGTATAATGTACCTATTTGACTATAATATGCGTATTAAAACATATATATTTTCTTCTTTATGTGACTTCCGAAAAACGTAGGTTTTTGTTTATTGTATACATTTTTAAAATCCCATGCTACATATCTTTTATTTTATCTCTGCATAATAATAGTACCTAAATGGAAATTACATTTGTTGTGAATTCATATTAATTAAAAAAGAAGTTAAATGTAGTATATATATATATATATAAAATATATTTATAATTGAATTATTTAAACTCGAAATTGGCTGAATGCACAAATCGTGCGAAGCCAGAGAAGGAAAAATGTTGAATTGACAGTTGTCTTTTTTAATTTTGCGACTTGGAGGGATCAAGGTAACGTTGAAACGAGCCAAGACAATTGATAATAGATTCATCCTCTTATTACCAATGTCCTGTACACGGAAATACGCCATATGAATATTCGATGGATTTCACAGTTTCTATTCTTTTATTCTATAAGAATATTAATATGACTGTGAGATTGACGACATTGTTTTTTTATTTTACTGACAGATACATGAAACTTCGATACGTAATTAAAAATAAACATAAATTAGGCGTACTGAAGACCTGAGAAAGGTATTTAGAGTGATTGGATGCCGAAGCCGGATGATCGGGGCCGTTGTCTAGCAAAGCCTTGTAATGGACTAATCGATTGACTAGTCAATTGATTCAAAGAAGCGAAATAAATGTGTTACTTTTTTGTTGCGGTTGTAACACTTTTGGTCGAACAAGCCGAATATTGTACCGGTGTGAGTGTAACGTGTAAGTGTAGTGTCCATGATCTGGTAATGACAACTACAAACACTCCAAAGTATCTTTAGGTATAAGAGGGTCGTGGTTTTCCTCTAGCCAATCCTCTTCGCGGGCTTCGCTCACATTAATTACCCGGAGGAAATACTATCACTTGGTTTGGGACATATGAGAATATTTTCAGTGGCTCGCTTCTCTAGTGTTTGATTGTGAATTGTAGCAAAGCTAGAGAAGTAAAGATTAAAGTAAATTGTCATTTTTTTAAATTAATATAAAGGTTATAAGCGTTGGCATTTATTTCCGTAAAGTAATCAATATACATATCATTATTACAATATATTAAAAAAGACAGTGAGGCGCTCATAGCCCAGTTGCACTCGGTGATTAGAAACAATCATCAAGGGTAAGCAACGATGGCGCGGTCAGTACCTGGATGGGTGACCGCTGGTGGCATGTTACCATGAGCATCTCCGTGATTCGGAGGTCACGTTAAGCAGTCGGTCCCGGCTGTTATCATACGTTAACAGTCGTGGAGCTTAGTTGGAGGCCTTCGGGCGGCTTAAAAACATCCAACGGCAAGATTTACGTAGCCACAAGTATTCTTGCCAGTCCCCAACCCGCATTTGGCCAGCGTGGGGACGTATGGCCTTAACCCTCTCCTGAGAGGAGACCCGAGCCCAGCAGTGGGACATTATGGGTTGTTGTTTGTTTGTGTTTTTGTTTAAAAAAGACAATACAAAATATATACCTAAGTTATGAGCATGCTTTATTTTCGACTCGATATTTAGTCTTGCCGATCCCTTGAAAATGACGTCCGCGTGCTTTGCATGTCACCCTTACCCGTTCCCCACGTTGCTATTAGCCACCGCCAAGCATTCATTAATTCTGCCATTGAGCTGCATCAAAGAAGCGCTTCACTTTCCAAAGGTGCTAGAGCGCCTAAAGCGGCTAGTAGCAGACTATCCCGAAGAGCGTTTGGTGACACAAGTCCAAGCTGAATAGCTGATCCGTTCACCTATGCCATGCAGTGTTCCACAGGAGTATTTTTTGGCATCTCCCTGTATAACATAGCTATGACTGGACTCTTTCAGAAGTCTTCGCACTTTGGATCACAGCCTGAAGGCTAAACCTTAAAAAGGCTCCGTGGCTGGCCACGGGGTATATCTATCTAGTGCTTGGGCGCAATGACGCGCTTGATCTGTATAAAATATATTGCCCTAGCTTTTTTCTTAGGCTGCTTTGGGAACTTCCTGCATTCGATTATTCGTAATGAGTTGAATCCTGCTTGCCTGTTTATACTAGAGGAGGCGGCGGTGAGGCAAGTATCATAGAGGTTACCTATTCAGTATCTACTTAAGGATTTGATTAACGGCAAAAAACTCGACGATACTTTTCTAAGGTTATGTGATTTGAATTTTGATTTGCAAAGAAATGGAACGACCCGTGAGGAATGTACTCTATGGTTCATATATCGACCTTTTTAGAATTTTGAAAGTATAAAATATTCTTACTCTTTGGTACGATACTAACTTCCTTATTATTCAGGAAGTTCATCGTACATCAAAAATGTAAATGTAATAGCTTTAAAGAAAAAAAATGTACTATTTTTTATAAATAGAAATCAAAAATATTAGATTCAACAGACTACAAGCGTCTATAGTCAGTAAATTTTTCGTTTGGTAATGATTTTATTAGCAATAACAGGAGTTCGTAGTGATTCCATGTCTCATGTCCCCGAAATATACTGTTAGGTTTTTTCATCATCTTCCTAGCCTTTATTATTCCCAAGATTTGGCGTCGGCTACTAGTTCAATCGGTTTTACCTGAATATCAGTTTTTTACACGTAGCGATTGGCATCGGACCTCCGCAACCCTGAGGGTGAACTGAATTGGAAGGTTTAACTAGTTGTCAGTATATTTGAGGGCATTGACTTCCCAAAAACGATTGCCATATATGTTCATGATAACCGGGATCGACATCTTTACGTGTTCTCCGAGGCGCGGGTGGGAAGCATCGCTATATTCCATACTCCGGGCTTCTACTAAGAAAAACCCACAGTAGTTCGACCCGGGAATAGAACCTGAGACCTCTTGATCTGCAGTCGCTTACGCTAACCACTAGACCAACGAAGCAGTCAGTAGGAAAATAATCAGTTTTTAACGAATGTTTTATTGTATTCTTAGTTTAATTTTTAAGGCAATAAATCATCAATACATAGCGTTAGATCAGTTTGTGTCTGTTCAAGGTCAAGGGCTACTTGGTTGAAATTCCAAGAAGGTTTGAAACCCATTTATCGAATTGTTTATTGAGATTAAAATAATAAATAATTACCTATACATATAATAAAGCAAAAATTGAAAAGGATATTTTTTGGTTATTAATTCGCCATTTTTTTGTATGTTATCAAGCCAAGAATTTTGATTGCCATAAAACAAAAATGTAGAAGGAAAGTGGCTGATTATTGGCAACACGATAATTATGTGTTAAGTTTTCATCATAAGGTGATGTAATTTTAAGTAGGCTACAGTGATGCGGGCTATCTTGACCTTGCTAAAGAGCAACTCGGTATGCTTGAGCCGCTTAATTTATTTGCGTAACCATTGTATTTGACTTGCGCAAAGGCTCTCGACTTCAGGTGGTTTATTTTTTTTATCTGTGGACAGTTTATTCTTTAATATACTATTCAAAGTATAAAACTACAAATAGTTTCTTATTTTTTAGAAATACAGAAAAACCACTTTTTGTCGAATACAGACAAAAAATAATACTATCTATACTCTATACAAATGAATATAATTGAATTGTCTGTTTGTAATTTCAAATTAACAAATTTTCACTAAATGGAAATGAAAGTTTATAAGATATGTACATTAAAAAAATAATTATTCTCTGGAACGACTGGAGCGACTTTGACGGGACTTTCACTGACAAGTAGCTGATAATATAAGGAGTAAATTAGGCACCTTTTTTTAGCCTAGCTTCGACACGCAGTGTTATCGGCAGTTATTTTCGTACCGCGTGTAACACTGGGGTTTATTTAGCTGGTATAATATATTTTTTAATTTTAGGGGTAAGATGTCGGAAGTATTGGACGGACGTTCGCTGGAATTACTCAACTATATTGTTTTTTTGTGTTGGCTGTTTGTTTATTGAAAGAGCTATACCTGCTTGTTAAGTAGGTAGTAAATATAATGAGATATGCAAATTTTAAAGTATTATTATATTTTGTAAGATCTAGGTTTGACTATTCGCATAAATATAGAATAAATAAAAATTTTGACAGCAAATATGAAAATTCTGTTGTGATTTTATTATATTAGACTTGTTATTTTCAATAAAAAGGTTAAGATTTTACACAAATAGGTTGAAGATGATTGTGCCGTTGCGTTGTAGGTATCCAATTCTGGTTCTATGAATTTTTTTACTTGTTACACTTAAGTAAATGTTTCTAAAGCAATCACTTCGGTTCTTACGACATCACAACTTATCGACAGCTTATAAACAAAGTTTAAAAAAATATTATATAAAAAATGAGAACGCAAACACAACTCACCTAAAAATTAACAAACGTTTCACCTCCTTTTACTTTCGTATGTAACACATTTACACAAACATAAAAGCAAACCACTATAAATGTACAACAAACCAAAACCACTGATATCTAAATTTAAAAACTTATAATTTTGAAATTTAAAAAAATATGATACGAACGCGCGAAGCAGTTTGAAAATGGAACTCGTGTTGAGGAAGCGCGTTGCAGACCGACCGAGACCAAGAACGCACTGTCGTCCGTTGGCCGCACGGCACTTTGCCGATAGATCGCTCTCTCCCGATGTTAATATAGCCTCACAAACATTCAGACAGGAAGTAATATTTTTATTCTGTCGGTAATAAAATTTAAAAAAACACTTTAAAAAATAATGATATTCAAGTGGCATAATTTTACAGTAAATCAAATCGTATCGGTCGGTAAAGAATATAACACAACGAGGGATCTGAACGTATCAAACATAGATGTTGTTATTTACGCCGAAAAATTAATATTTATCATTACTAAACTCTAGTGGACTTTATGATATGCTTTTTCTATACAAAAAAAGTGCGTGTCGCCACGCCATCCGGGTGGCGCTAAAGTTTCTACGCTTTTGTACGTTGCACACTTATATAACCTTGAACGAACTTGTAAACGCCATAGAATTCTTAGCGCTTACGTCGTTTTGATCGCGAGAAATCTATCACTAATAATAAGCGTTCCAGCGCTGTTTGCTTTAATAGCACGACATAACTAATTACAAGGCATTGCAGCCTAACGCTTCACTATTAGTAAACGGTTGATTTTTATACTGTGGGCTGAATATTAGAATTGTTTTTTAAGGAGTAAACTCCAATAACTAACAACAACTTGATAAGTAGTACAGAATTTGACAATCTACTTAGCTTTACAATAAGCTGTCCTTACAGTCAAGTGGTTCTTCTCGTAGACCAAAGTAAGGGGTCTCGGGGTAACTTCTCCAGGTCCATAGCCTGTTTAAGTGATGTTCTAGACCACCTGTAACTACAGGTGGGTCATTGGGTTAAGCCCTAAAGGGCCTCTTAGTAGCTTCAGGTATTTATGGTTTCTTCAGTGCGACCTGTACTTAGCGAGGTCGAGCTCCTATGGGTGTAGACCCAAAGGAGCGCCCGTCAGCCAGCACTAGGTCGGGGGTTGCAGATGAATAGGCACTAGTTAGTTCGGGAGTAGTTGGCACGGAGATGAGGTCTCGTGGCAGGCAATACCTGTCCGGTGGTCGCCGATGGTAGGGCGCGAGCTCTCGCAGTTGGCGAACTTGCGATCCGTCAGCACGCACGAACAGGTTAGTGCTCAGGTGTTCTACAAAGTCGCCCAGGCTCTCCATGCGCAGGTCCCTGGAGATCGTCCTGTTCCGCACAAAGCGGGGGGCGTTTGCAAGGGTGCGTAGTGCGAGCGACTGCTGCGCACGATAAGCTGTCCTTAAATTATTGTACAAATGAGTTTTTAAGGTTCTGTAGAATGAAAGTAAATACTAAAATAATTTTGTTACTCCTCTTCTATAATATTTATTGCTCTGTGGTGAACATGACTATGACAATGACGTCACTTGAAATAAGACCTTTCTCTGTTTTACGAACGCACCGGTATTTGGGAATGCAACGAAACCATAATGAAATGTTATTGTTTTATCTTTGACCTACTTAATGTAAATTAAAAAAAATAAATGTCAACTAGATTTAATTATGGATCAACCGGTTGAACTATAACTTTGCCTTCACTTCATTAAATTTAAAAGTGCTTTAAAATAAAAGTATGAGAGTTTAATAACACTATTCTGCATACAAAAAATTTAATAGGTACCTAATAGGGCCACCATCAGACGATTATTATTTTCAAAAAAATTAAAACTTATTTAATTTAAATTTTAAATTATTCGAATTTTGAAAAGATATAGCTAAATATGAAAGGTAGATTATTCACTTTATGGAAAACAAGTATTTGAACTATTGAACGCCAATGTTTGTCGTTTTCTGGCGGTTAGCTTTTCCAAAGCGCACAAGTAGCCCGCGTTGGGAGATCATTGATTGTTTTTTCGAAAGACGGTCCCCATTTCATCTCATTCATATTTTTTATAGTTTTTATCATTATTTTCATCACGACTAAGACTTAAAGACTTGAAGACTTTAAACACTTGACATTGGCTGAAATAGCTGATTAGCTGGTTGCCATTTCATCAAAAGAAGAAGAAGCTCGCGTTGGGTTACTCATTTCAAATGTTCTTCTTAAGCCCTCTAGTCAACACCTGAACATCAACGCTTGATATGACATTGTGTTGTATGTGTTGAACAGCACAATTGAACCCTTAAAACACACATTCACATATCACAAGTCCGAACTAACATCCATATTTAATATTATAAATTCAAAATTAATTCTGTCTGTCTGTTTACCGCTGCACTGATTTCAATGAAATTTGGCTCAGATATATTTTGATCTTTTATAAAGCACACATTACTCTTTCACTATATCAATTATTAGCAGAACAACTAATATATATTTCATTTTAGTTGTTCTGCTAATAATTAATTATAATTATTTGCACGTCATGTACTGCTAATTGCGCTGTTTTCCTCTATTTTAACTTAAATGTATAAATAAACTTTTAAATCGGCATATAAGCAAGCCTGCGGATGACAGATGAGCCTATCTTTCACCCTAGAATAAGCTGGCACGGCACCGGCTACTGTACACTGTCACCCACAGGCTCGCCCTAATGAAGGACGGAGGTGATTGTTGTGCAATCTCCGGTACGGTGCGAGGCGTAAGATTGTCTTGTGTCTTTTTTGTTTCATTTTTTCCTTTTCTTTTTTAAAAGACAACTCCCTGATTAGGAATATACATTCCTGTGTCACGGGGATCTTTACAACAAACATGAAACGGACACAAAGTACACCCAGACTTAGAACAACAATTTATGGATCACACAAAGTGTTGTCCCATTTAGGATTTGTACCCACAACACTTGACGCAGTAGCAAGCGGTGTGTCGACCACTTTAACCACTAGGCCAAACGTGTAGACCTCATTATTTTTTTTTCTTCTCAGGGCTAGCACATTAAGGGAAGGCCGAACCGAACTCGTTTACTCAAAATAACTTTAACATGCAAAAATGTTTATGCGGCCTAAATGATTTCATTTTATTACGGCACTCAAGTCGTGTGACTAGATGTACCCTAAACAAAAATATTGAACATTTTTATAAAGAATAATATGCCGACTCCAAACAAACATCAAACGGAAACTCCCTGCCTAGGAATACTTAAGAGCGTAAAATAAACTGACTTTAGTCTATGACACATAGTGACGGACGGACATGACGAAACTATGAAGGTTCTGTTTTGCTATTTTTGCTATGGAATTCTGAAAACCCAAATTTCGTAAGTCTTAACTCATTTTTGACCAACAAAAAATTATGAATTTTTTATTGTTACTTCACATACGAGTATACACACACGTTCTGTGCGAATGTGTATAACCGATATCGCACGGAGGATCGGCACGCTGAAGTGGAAGTGGGCCGGTCATGTCTCCAGGCAGACGACAAGAGCTAGAGTGGAAACCACGATTAGGCAAACGGAGTGTAGGGCGCCCTGTGGCACGATGGACCGAAGACTGGAAGAAAATAGCTGCGGACTGTTCAAGACCGCCATGGTTGGTGCTCTTTGGCTGAAGCTAAGGAAGTTAAACACGATCTGTGATAGTGTAACGTGTGTAGGCTCATATGGACTTATATTTTGACGGAGGGAATCGCCTGCTAATGGCTACTTTCTACCGTGATGCTGTATGATTATCTTTAAGCAACGGATCTGTGTTCTTTAGTTTGCAGTTTAAAGTTGAAAGTAATACAGAACCGTGGCTTAAAGTTAAATGTCCTTTGTGAATAATGTTTTCAAAATGTCATACCACGCTTCGGCACGAATTGGCCGGCTCGACCGGAGCGATACCACGGCTTCACAGAAAACCAATGTAAAACAGCGCTTATACTGTGCTTCACCGAGTGAGTGAAAATATCGGAGGCCCATACCCTAACGCTTCCCCCCATAACCCCCCCTAAAGGACGGCAACGCACTTGTGACGCCTCTGATGTTGCGGGTGTCAATGGGCGGCGGTTATCGCTTACCATCAGGCGATACGTATACTCGTTGGCCCCCTATTCCATAAAAAAATGTTAAAGGAGTTTGGGAGCAAAAAGCAGACAGATCAAAAATTTTATACGCACGCACACGCACACGCTCACACAAATGCTCATGCACACACACACGCACTAACACACGCACACGCACTCGCACCCACACACGCACACGCACATAAAGCAATAAAGCATTTTTATTTTCTATTCATTATAATATAATAAGCTTATTAAGTTAATTATTATTATTTATTAATACAGTTAAGCTTAATTGTATCTATCAAAATGGACACGAAGTGGTGTTAATAAATCATTATTCTTATTATTTGTGCATTAGCTTAATATCGTCCATATGCATTAGATGTGTAACATATGTGTTAGTTTATATCCGTTAGTGGTAGTGCTATTGAGGAGAGTAATCGCTTCCTACTGCGCCAAGTGTTGTGGGTTCAAATCCTACATGGGACAACACTTTGTGTGATCCATAAATTGTTGTTCTAAGTCTGGGTGTACTTTGTGTCCGTTTCATGTATGTTTGTAAAGATCCCCGCGTCACAGGAATTTATATTCCTAATGCGGGAGTTGTCTTTTAAAAAATAAAAAAAAAAAATAAAAAAAGGAAGGCCGAACCATAATGGACTAAATGAATCTCCCAAAAAATATAATTTTCGATGGGTATTTCTTCTGATACCATTGAATCTGTTCTATTGGATAGGTGAAATGTAGTACGCCAATCAGTCATGGCTATTTTCAGGAAGTTAATAAGGATATGATTGACTGCACGGCTCGCCTGGTGGTTTAAGTGGTCGCCACACCGCTTCCTACTGCGCCAATTGTTGTGGGTTCAAATCCTAGATGAGACAATACTTTGTGTGATCCATAAATGGTTGGTAATTGATCCTAAGTCTGGGTGTACTTTGTGTCTGTTTGATGTATGTTTGTTAACTCCCCCGTGATACAGAATGTTATTCCTAATGCGGGAGTTATCTTTAAAATAAAAAAAGTATTATTAATTTTATAAATATGAAGGATACTGTCAAATGGTTTTTTATAATCAATACAAGAGACATACGGAGTCCTTTTGTGTTTATCTGAGAGTTTTGAAATTGTAGAGTAGAGATTAGAGAGTAACTAGTTACTCTTTACACCCCCTATGGTTTTGCCCACACCCTTTCTGCTCTTCGGATAAGATATTATATCTTTCTAAATGTTTAATAATTTTCAGAAAATTAGTAACTATTTTGAAAGATACAATATCTTATCCGCAATTTACAAACTCATAACATCAATAATTATTGATGTTTTGAGTTCGTAAATTGCGGGAAGACATTTGATAGGGTGGTACTGTGAGGGATTGCTTGTATCGCTGCTTTTAGGTAACACGTAAGTGATACCTTTTGGTACAAAGAAGATTGGGCAAAAATATATGAACATTGACCTACCCATCCAACACTAACGCCATCTGTGGAAATGGGTAGCTAATAAGTCCATAATCGAATTATAGCTAGCGTTTAGGTCTAAATGAATGGGAGTTTTTCTCAAATAAAAAAAGAAAATGCTTAAAATATAGGCTGATTTTTATGTAACCTTAGTTTATCATTAGTTTTAATTAATAGTAACACTAAGAATTATATTGTTTTGGTTAGCAGCAGGCGGTACGAAACTGTCCTGATATCTTGCCTCAGATCAAATAAAAAAAAAAATTTGATCTGAGTGTCTAGCTTAAACATATATAGCACTATATTGAAATTGCATGTGCACTAGTACCAACAACACGACGTCGTTTTCGAGTAGATTCCACAAAAAAGACTTCTCATAAACTTAGTCAAGATAATTCAATATCACGTGTAATTTACACCTTAAGGTACCTAATTGTGTTTGCACTTTCCAGTAAGTTGATTTTCAGCAAAATTAATCAGCAAATAAAATTAAATTTTTATGTAGTTCAATACAAGAAGTTAGATCATTAACTTAAGTGATTGATAGTTACATTAGCTAGCATTATGAAAAATTAAATGTTTAAAAACATAAAGTTAAATCATAAACATTGAAAAAAATG
This sequence comes from Hyphantria cunea, assembly GCA_003709505.1. Classification (NCBI taxonomy): domain Eukaryota; kingdom Metazoa; phylum Arthropoda; class Insecta; order Lepidoptera; family Erebidae; genus Hyphantria; species Hyphantria cunea. The sequence goes on along the minus strand of PKRV01001304.1, from coordinate 512,427 downwards.
CTTTAAATATGTTTGCCGTAATTAGAAAATGTACTTATGTACTGCCATCTATTATCTTTACCTATAACTACACCGGTAATGTCAAAACTTGCAAGACTAAAAAGACAGTTTCATACTTTTTCGGTAGATGGCGTTAAATGCAATGCCGTTAGCTATTACAATATACTAATAGATGGCACTGATTAACTTTTCATATATTTTGAGCTTTTTATTCTAGACGCAAATAAATCCTTCTGTAAGTCGTAGGGACAATGAGGCCAAATACCGATTAATCATCACAACGACGTGATCTGGATAAAATTTCATGAATAAGAAATAACTAATTTGTTTATATGTGGTAGGTACAACATGTCATAGTTATTAAAATGGAAATGAGATATCTATGTATACATCTCATGTGTCTCATCTTATAAGCAAAATAGATAAATGGTAATATTTAAATAAGTACATGTCTCGACGAATCTTCATTTAGTCTGTTTATTATACGACAAGTTTAAATAGGGTTCATTTTAAAATTATTTTCAGAGTAAGGGCGTGATTCGTGTGAAAATTTGTACTCTGGAAAAGTTTTAAACCTAATACCTTTAAACGAGAAATTCTTGTACCTATTGTCACTGTGATATTGTAAATACCATTACGTTATAGTCTTCCTAGCGAGATTGCAAATTGTCGAAAGATTGTCAACTGTAACATACTGCTTTTTTTTACATCATCATCATCATCAGCCTATCGCAGTCCACTGCTGGACATAGACCTCTCCAATTTCACGCCACTTAGTTCGATCTATGGCTTCTCGCATCCAGCTCCTGCCAGCCATCCCGCGCAAGTCATCGCTTCACCTGGCCTGTGGACGTCCTACACTACGTTTGCCGAGACGCGGTCTCCACTCAAGAATTCGATTTACCCCAACGGTTATCGGTTCTACGACAAATGTGACCAGCCCACTGCCACTTCAGCTTGCTAATCCTGTGGGCTACGTCGATAACCCTGGTTCTTTGTCGGATCACCTTGTTTCGGATGCGATCCCTTAGAGAAACACCGAGCATAGCCCTCTCCATAGCACGCTGAGCGACTTTGAACTGCTTTTTTTTACTCTACAATTAAAACACTAAGTGACATTTATGAAAGTTAAATTGAATCTACAGATAAAAATCATAGATCGGTACAAACAGACGCCACAGATGTACTGTAATGTCAAGGTTAATTAGGTGAAAACACCTAAATACACTGTCTGCCTGTGTCAATCCAGTTTCCAAAATGCGTAGAGCTTTATAAGAAGAACACTGGCAAAGAAACTCATGGCCACTCTTTTTAAAAGTCGGATAATCAAATACAATAGATTACATGAAAGGTAAAGCGTACGCAAGTTGTTGCTGCATGATTTCATTTTATTAAAATGCTCCAAAGAGATAAAAAAAGCAAAAAAAGCCATAGATCGAACTAAGTGGCGTAAACTTGGAGAGGCCTATGTCCAGCAGTGGACTGCGATAGGCTGATGATGATGATGAAGCTCCAAAAAGTAACGTGCTACAAAAAAAATCACTCAGTGAGAGCTTAGAGTCTGACCGATCGACTGACTTTCACAAGTACCTACCGGCAATCACTCATTTCACTCATTTATTTGAAAACCGAGTAAGTTTTATTCACATTCACTTGATCGTCACGGAGATTGGCCAGCACTTACATCTTCTATAGCCCGTAAAGCACCAGTGTGCTGTTATTCCTTTCTGAAGTCATAGCGCCCTTCAGCAGATTCATTAAAAGCGCTGCAACCGACTCACCTAACACTGCAACGCCCGCATTCCTTTCACTGTGCTAAAGACGCTCCTGATATTTGTCAATCAGCACGGACGTGTTCGCCGTCGAGAGCGAGTCTATTGAAATAAGCAAACACTATCCACTATACCCCTTATTTATTTATTTTTTTGCGGCAATCCCCTCGGATACCACCGACCGGTGGTTATGTCGGACTCGAACCGACTAAAAACCGCACACCATCTTAGGGTACTAGAAGCCAGGGAACCAGGTGTACCCTCGGAAGGAGATCCCTTGAACCCTGGCGTACCTCGGGCCATCCACTGCCTGTAGGTGGACCCCTCATGTGTGGGAACCCATATGTTCCCGTTACTATCCTTCTATCTGTCACCCTCAGGCTTGCGCTTATGATGGACGGAGATCGTTCTACAATCTCCGACGCCCGAATCGCCTGCGGTACCTGGCCCTTTCCCGGGTCTGGCGGGCATCCACTATACCCCCCCTCCCCCCCTGTTCGTAATCTTGTGCAACTGTTAAAAAAATCAGCTAAGACAAAAAGTGCTTATTCATAGAAATTAATTTAAATCGTTCACGACCCTGCTCTACTCGTGTCTCTTAACATGTAATTGTGTGAAGGTTAGATGCAACAGACCTTGATATGTTTTATTAAATTGGATGAATTCAGGAAAGAATTCTACGCAGAAATAGGTAGTCCTATTTTTACCTGACTACAATGAAGCCAAAAGGAAGGGTAATATGTAGTTTTAACAGTCTGTGTATGTATGTTTTACTGTAGTGCCTAAACTATTCGACAGGTATTAATGAATCAGGAATCAACAGCTTCTTAAGAATGGCCAGGGTGACACACGCTATATTAATTTTATTGAATGTTTTTGGGTAATTAGGTTATAGTTTTTTAGAATTTTTCTTGTTCCTAAATCTGAGTTGATTTTCAGTAGGATACGGCTGAACTACTACTAGGGTGACAGGTGAGGCCACCTATCACCCTCGCAGAAGCAGGCCGGGGCGGAGGCCCGAGTAGTAGGGGCACCTACAAACAGTGGGTGTTCCGAGGTTCGTCGGGGTTCTTTTGAGCTTCTTTTGGTCGCAGCGTGATGAAATATAGCTTATAGTCTGCCTCGATGACTGGGCCTTCTTATAATGAATTTAGCAATAAGTCAAGTCAAGTTTATAAATGTTATCTGAGATTGTTTAAAATGTTGATTGTAACAGAAGTTTAATGTGGTAGATTTGAGAGTTGTTTAATTAAACAATGAAATGTTATTTACAGCTCAGCACCATGTTGCTAGATCTATGGTCATAATTATGTTGGTGGGGATTCGGTGATTGGGAATATGCATACACTCGCGCGTATATTCTCAAAGAAAAAGCACAGGCGTATATAAAGGACAAGCCTGCGATGCCCAACAATTTTAGGAATATTCGTGTTATAAGTGCCGTAGGACAAGCTAAACAACGCTAAACACGTTTAGCGCCGCTAAATAGCTAAGTTTCGATTTAACTTCTGCAGTTTCTTAAACATATTTAGCAAAAAGTTTATAGTCGTGCAAGATGATAATTGTGTTTAATATTTTTAAAGGCATTTAGTATGTCTTAAATTCACTTATATTACGCAAGTGGGCCTTAGTACGATATCGTGTAGATATAAGACATGTCTAAGATAATTTACACAGATAAGACGATAAAATAATAGGAAAACTCTTTGCCATCTTTAAAGAGTATTATCTCACGTTTATATTTTTAATACTAGCTTCGGCTATGGCTCCGCCCGCCTGTATATCAGTTATCGCGGAGTAGCCTATGTTCTTCCTCAGGAATCGAGGTATCTTCATGCCAAACTGTATTGAAATCGGTGCAGCGGCTTAACTGTGAATACATAACAGACAGACCGAGTTACTTTCCAACCACATCGCTTTCTGTTCGCGATAAACTCGGAAACTGCTGCACGGATTTTTATGCGATTTTTACCTAGCTACAGAGTGATTCTTGAGGGAGGTTTTCGTATATAATTTGCAAAATTTTTGAGTATATTCTCTAAAATATAACGATATTTGTTGAAGACGGCGGTTATATTATATTTTGTGTAATGAACCCGTGCAAAGCCGGGGCGGGTGGCTAGTTTATAATATTATGTAAGGATCCATCCGTTACGACGATTTGAAGCCTAGAGCATGTAGAATTGAAGATTTTAAATCCTTAAAATTAGCAGGAATATATTATTCGGATGATTTCACCTCAGCAAAGAAGAACTGCAGAATGAACAGATTGGTAGGTGGGTTAATATAACCATTTAAAAGATGATTATGAAACATTATTGAAAAAAGTTTACAGATTACAAGGTATGTTGTAACTTTGACACGGTTGCAACGAGTCTGTATGCGATTCCAAAAATAAATTGTCAAAACTTCCTTTGAAGGCCAACTTGTTTGGTAAAGATGTTCAAAATAAGTTTTACTGTGTTAAACACCAAGGAACGCCGCTCCAGAATTATCATGAAGACGGTATTGGTACTGTATTCGATGCCAATCAGCTTTATGATTTTCTTGGGGACTTTTATAATTAGGCATTTTAACATATTGCCCTCTGCGACATTACAGTTGCTGATATAAAATAAAAAACCGGCCAAGTACGAGTCGGACTCGCGCACGAAGGGTTCCGTACCATTGTATTTATTACCATAAACACGTCAAAAAAATTACTATATTTATTTTATTCTATTTTTTATTATTTTTTGTTATAGCGGCTACAGAAATACATAATCTGTGAAAATTTCAACTGTCTAACTATGACGGTTCATGAGATACAGCCTGGTGGGGGATGAGGGAGGGATTGGGGGTATGGGCCGCCGGTAACCTCACTTATTCGGTGAATCATAGAACAAGTGCTGTTTCACACTGGTTTTCTGTGGGGCCGTGGCATCACTCCTGTCGAGCCGGTCCATTCATGCGGAAGCGTGGCTCTTCTCTTCTCTTTTATGAATGTAACTAAATAACTTAACATAAAGTGGACCTGACAAAATGTTAATCTTTGCCAGTGAACAAGAATTGCGAGTGTAGCCTTTAAACCAGTTTTTCTACGTAAATAAAGATGTTTCCGGCATTCTATAATTACCAAAGGCTTGTTTACGGAAAAAAATACTTACTGTTAGTGTTAATCGTCCATACGTCAGCATTTATTAATTATAGGGCTATATGGAAAATTTATTACAACTTACTGGTATTATTTACTGCTCGGTGGCGTAGGGGCAGCGTATGCGACCGCTGTGCTTGAGATCTCGGGTTCGATTCCTAGATCGTACCAAATGTTTGTTTGAAATGCAATTATTTGTTTCGTAGTTTGGGTGTTTTCTATGTATAATATGTATGTATTTAGAAAAAAAAGTAAATATGTACGTATAGCAGTGGTCTAGTACCCACAATACATGCTCTATTTAGTTTGGCACCAGATGGAGTTGTGTGTTAGATGTCTGAAATATTAATTTATTTTATTTTTTATTTATCTTTATTGTTCACAATTAATACATAGAAAAAAAAAAGAATTACAACATACAAATGTGACAATTGGCGGTCTTATCGCTCATGGCGATCTCTTACAGACAACCTTTATACGGATAATTTGGTGACATTAATAAGGGTACCAGTAGTAGGGTGCACAAATCTCAGATCTGTTCAAATGTGAATATTTACAAAACAAAAACACCAAATTCAAAATATTCATCATTCATATCACACACACACATCTACTCATACTACTCATATACACATACATATACATAAATACATACACAAACTTAATGTATATATATATATACTATAAACAAGGTATTATGATCAAAGATAATAATCCTACACTAACTTTTTAAATACAGGCAAGGTTTTAGCGTGACGGATCGTTTCAGGTAAATCGTTCCAGAGTCTTACTGCTTGCACAGTAAAGGATTTATCTGTAAACTGGGTGGAATGTTTTGGCATTGCTAGTTTCAAATTCTCTGATGATCTCAGGTCCCTACAATGAGTGTTGTGTAAGAACTGAAAGCGTTCTTTAAGATAAGATGGAGTGTCGGGATGAAACAGGATAATGTATAAAAGAGAAAGAATGTGAAGATTCCGGCGAAAGCGTATTGATAGCCACTTGAGTTTAGAACGAAATTCAGAGATATGGTCATATTTACGTAATCCAAATATGAATCTAATACAGAGGTTTTGGAGGCGCTCAAGTTTGTTTAGTTGGTCTTTGGTGAGATCCAGATAGCTGACATCACCATAGTCAAGGATTGGAAGAAGAAGAGATTGTGCGAGCGCAATTTTAGTGTTTGTGGGAAGGAAGTTTTGTAGTTTTCGCAGAGACCCCGCTGCTGCAAATAGTTTGCGGCTAACTTCTCAAATCTGGGGGCTCCAAGATAGGTACCGATCCATATATATCCTCAAAATTTTTTACTTTTTTACTGTACGGAACAATCGAGCCGCTGCAAACAATGTGTGGTATTTGTTGGATGTTTATTCTACAGTGCCGACCAGGACTACCTATTATGATGACTTGTGTTTTGGCTGGATTCACACTTAGTCCATACCTCCTACTCCTGTCACATATTCTCATTAAATCGTTATTAATAATATTCACTGCTTCTGTTATATTATCTGGAGAAGCTTGTGAATAAATTTGTAGATCGTCTGCATAAAGATGGTAGGAATTGATTTGTGATTGAGTTAATAAAAACTGAGAAAAGTAAAAGTGATAACACGTCGACCTGAGGTACGCCCGCAGATGTAGTACATTTATTATTATTATGAATCATTGTGATTAATATCTATACAACTATACTTTTACAAATAAATAAAATTGGAGGGTCTGTTTGTAATACTAAAACAACCGCATTTTACTAAATGCATATGCATACATAACAAATTTTTTTTGGCTAGTAAGGCATATAACATGACTTTGTTGCATTATTTTACTCCTTAACAACTTTTTATTTAAATACAAGAGAACAATGCTGGAACAAGACGAACACAAAAGAAACAGAGATAAAGAACACATAGACTGAGAACAACAATTTGATAAAGAGGATCCAAGTTAGTGATGTGGGAAGAAGTAGACATACATTTTATAAAGCAGTGAGAGATATATTTATAGATAAGAGCGCGTCTCGTCAAAAAACTTAACAGTAAGTTATTTGTAAAATGCTTAAATAAATTAAAAAGTAACACAAAAGGTTCTCCCACCTGAAGAACCCACAACACAAAGTAGAAAGCGGGTGGCCACCGCTTAGACCCTTTCCCTATGGTCTATTTAGCTGAAGTGGCAATGGGCTGGCCATATTAGCCGCAGAACTGATGGTTGGGGTAAACGGGGTCTTGAGTGGAGACCGCGTCTTGGCAAACGTAGTGTGGGACGTCCACAGGCCAGGTGGAGTGATGATCTGCGTAGAACGGCTGGGAGGATCTGGATGCCAGAAGCCGAAGATCGAACTAAGTGGCGTGAAATTGGTGAGGCCAATGTCCAGTAGTGGACTGCGATAGGCTGATGATGATGGCCTGTTTTTCGAATAAAATTTTGAAAATAATTACTCGAAACTCTCGAGGAGGTCATGAAAAGATGATTTTCTTAAAATCTTTATTTACGGAGCTTAGCCACAATTTTGACTATGTCGCCCCATCATAGCCACTTTTTGGTTAAAACAAAAGTCTTAAATATTCAGTATACAAATCATAAAAAGCCTAAGCTGTATCTGTCAAAGGGCTGGCCAGGATGCTTTTAAATCTTTCAACATCCATCAACTTATCACTAACCAAGCGATCTCTAAGTTCTTGGTTTCATGTACATTCTATCAAAACATGTTAAATGATGATTGAAGTTATAAATAGCGTGTAAGGCATGTAATATCACTTCACTTTCGTGTAATGATCGTGGGTCGCAGTTACTTGAATTTAAATCGGATAAACCCAAATCATAAATTAAAGTTTTAATCCAGCCTTTGGATTTATAAGGTTCAATTTTGTTCTCTATTCTATGGTTATTAAAGTCTTTTTTTGAGTGAGCTTTAACGAAGGCAAGCAAGTAAGCAAATCTGCGCAGGAGTACACAATTTTCATTTCAAGTTCAGTGTTATTCCAGCGCTTGTTGCGTGCGTACGCCTGGTTGGTGAAATAATTCGCGATTTTATTATATGACTTTACGTATAGTGTTTGTGTTGTGAAGTGTGTTTCTTATATTTTTAATGTTTACATATTAGCAACGTGAGAATTTTTAAGTAAGTTTTGTTTACTTTGTTCTTCGTGAGAATTTTCTTTTAAGAGTAAGAAAAAAATACATTGGTGTGTTATAGGACCTTCCATTGAATGGGTGACCATCAGGTCTGTCGTATTATGCTAATAGTAACCTTTAAGTTTTATTCGCAAATATTATTATCACTCTATCAAGGGCCTTATCAGAGTTTATTGAGGAAAATTTGAGGTAGTTATTCCTTTGATTTCCATTATTTTCAGGGTTGAATTCTAAATACGATACATTTAAAAAAATATAAAGGGTTGCCCCATTTTTATTTTAAATACATTTATTTTAAACGATTTAGTTTTCAAACTCTTTTAAGAAAAGTAATTTTTGTTAAAAAGCATTTTAATGTAACTTTCATCAGTTGGTTTTATTAATTTGTTACGTTTTTAGTATCTAACTTTAGAGCAAAGCAAAGCTGAGTCATCCATATTCTTTCAATAAATATCACTGTACCCAGTAGATGTTTACACATTTGCACGTTTAATTCGTTTGCGTTTTATGCAATTCGTTTCTCTATAAACCTGTTATACTTCGGTGAATTACAAATTTAAAGTTCATTTTTAAGACAGTTCTAATTGCTATTTATAAATAATAACTAAAGGTAAAACAATGGTAGACGATCTGCAACATCGCAGTCATTGTGACAATTCGATTCAAATGAAATACGTTGAAACGAACAATTCTTGTAACGATGTTTATTAAATTAAACAAGTATCCATTTAGTTAGAAAGTTTTTGGGGCAATAAATCGATCTACTTAGGTTTCAAATTTAGTAGTAAAACAAATAAAAAATAATGTTAAAAGGCCAATTGCAGGAATGTACTTATGGGTCTTTTATACCGCCCTGCGTATCTCATAGTAGAAGTTGTTTTTGTATTTATTTAACTGGTTTATTCGTAACCCTCTCTTGAGTGGAAGCCCGAGCCCAGCACTGAGACATTATGGGTTGTTGATGATGACGGGACATGTCTAAGAATCAAGGCAACATCTATTTTTCATACCTCTGCATGATAAGGGTAAATATATAACCTCTAAACATATTTTCTTTAGCAAAACAACGTTTGCCGTGTCAGCTGGTAACGTTATAAATTTCCAGATTTTTAGTACTTTACGTTAAAATGTTATTTCAGTTTTTAGTTTACAATGTAAGACATAGATTACGAATGAGTTGCCATCGTTGTCAACAAGTTCGCGTAGTTCCATATTTTTATATCAAAATCATTCGTTTAGGACTGTCTTGATCTATCAATAAAATGTTGAGCTACACCAGCAAGCCAATCATATATTTAAATTAAAATAATTTGTTGCTTTTCAAGTAATTTATATCTTAAAATATAAAATTCTCGTGTCGCGGTGTTTGTTTCCGAACCCCTTTGAAACGTCTGGATAGATTATTATGAAATTTTGTGTGCATATCGGGTAGGTCTAAATCGGTCAACATGTATTTTTCATACCCTTAAATAATAAGGATGACCCATCCCTATTACTACTATATTTTTTATAACAAAACAACGTTTGCCGGTGATGCTAGTTATTTTATCATAATATAAAAATATATTTTAATAACGGACATCCAAGTCATAGTTTTAAAGTAAAAAAAAAATATTTTAGCAAAATTCTAACAATATGATAAATGCATGAAAATAGAATGGTTCTCTCTATAAACGGTGGATTTTTCGCATTGAGGATGGTGACCACCACTCTTGGATTCTGCTCATGCTTTCCATCAGGCAGGGCAGTCATTTTGGCAGCTGAAATATAAAAAAAAAAAAAAAACCATTACATACCGCCAGGATCAATAAAAAAAGTTTTCTTTATTAAAGTAATATTACTGTGTTTGAGCAAGTTTAAGGCATTTTGTATTTCTTTGAACCAACGAGGAAGAGGAACAGAAATATATACCTATTATAATAATTGTCATATTTTTCTTCTTACGTCACAATTATTGTTGAAAGAACCGGAATGATCATTATGGTACATATCTTTTGAAGATAATGTGAGCAATTTGGGTAAACGACGTGGTTTGTCGATTAAAGTCTAGTCAAATTAATTATACTTGTATCAAAAATATATTTATACCTTTTCTTTAGTCATTAATAAATTAATTAATATTTTCGGACATCTTTACACACAACGCCGTCTAGTCCCAAACTAAGCAGAGCTTGTACTATGGTTACTAGGCAACTGATATTATTACATATATACACTTTTTTTGTAAATACATACATGCATTACATAGAAAACACCCAAACTCCGAAACAAATATTTGCAGATCATACAAACATTTGGTCCGACCCAGGATTCGAACCCGAGACCTAATGGACAGCAGTCGCGTACACCACTACTGCGTCACCGAGGCAGTCATTAGGTCGATAGTTGGTAATAAAAATATCAAAATAGTCAACAATGACTGAGACGTTGCGCGACATCCATATTTCAATCAAAATTAATTTGTAAAAATAAGTATACAAAAATACACCGTATTACATGTTACATATATTATTACGTAGGGTGGCGACGCATGACGTGGCGAAGCGTCACCAACACAAGTGACTATTCTCACGCGTCACATGTTTTAGACAAAAATATTGAAATTAGGAACTTTACGGTGTAGGAAAAAAAATTAAAAAACAGGATTAGTAATTTTTTACATTGTGGGCTTAAAAATGTCATCAAAATGAAAAGGAGCTTTCTCCTTTTTATTAAAGGATCTACCGTTGCAGATCTTTTAAGAAACTTTGTCCAAACTTAGTTAGAATTAGAAATATTTTGAGCGATGTTCATATTTGTATACATACTTATTAATACGTGAAGTGAACTTTATAACATTGTACTCCTTTTCACGAAAATTGTGCAAACGGAGAAGTATAGAACTTGGCATCGTTAAAGTTTACACGAAGGAGTGTAGAAAGGCATAAAAAAAATAATAGGGAAAATGGATGTTCTTTTCATTTCTTAATCTGCTATATATATATATATATTCACTCCGCATTGGGAATATAAATTCCTGTGTCGCGGGGATCTTTACAAACATACATGAAACGGTCACAAAGTTCAACCAGACTTAGAACAACAGTTTATGGATCACACAAAGTGTAGTCCCATGTAGGATCTGAACCCAAAACACTTGGCGCAGTAGGAAGTGGTGTGGCGACCGCTGAAACCATTTTTTTTTAAATAAAAAAATAAATTGCTTAAAGTTCTTTTTAATTACGATTACCTTTTTTTTACGTGTGGAAACCCCCTCGGGCCTTCACCCCACCGGGGTTTGCAGCGGGGCGATGTGTCGGAATAGAACCGACGGATTAACACGGTGTACCACTCTGCGCCTGAGACGGGAGGGATCAGAGAACCGCTTTCTTACGTCATCCGGACCAACCACTGAAACCACTATACTAACCGTGTAGTAAAAAAAATTACATCTCTATAACATAATAAAAATAGGCTTGAAATTGTCAAATTAATTTTCAAAGTGATATTTAAAACACTGACTAAATGTGAACTATACAAACATCGCCGTTTTACGCGCGCTTTTCACACAGTCAATGACGTCATTGTTATTTCGTGTTTCTTTATACTTATTAACAGTTTTAATTGCTGTAAAAATCATGGAGGAACATCAGACTTTTGGACTCCGATCCCCAACCGTCCAGAGTCTCCACCGCAATAGGTGCTAAAAAATAATGCGTCTCCATTGCGGTGTATTTCAGTCTCTTCCTATCAGCGGCATCCTCTGCTGCCGCCCTTGGAGCGTTGACAGTGCGACTCAGATGCGAGGTCGCGACTGTGCGGACGCATGTAGCGATCCACACCAAGCACTTGCCGTTTTTCCTCGGTCAAGCCATCATTCATTTCATTCATGCCGCATGTGCATCGATGCGGATCACACACCTTGCAACCTAGGCGAAGAGCCACTGCCAACCCCAAAGCTGAGGTGATGGGAGTGCGTGCAAACATGCCCCTGATTCCGACTGCGACACAGTTCTCAATCTCGCCAGATCAGCACCCACAACATTTCCTTTTGGCACAAATGTCGTCCCATGCCCGCTAGACACGGCTCCCCAGTGTTGATTTAGTGATGGCTGCCGATATCACCTCGGACATGTAGGACATGTTCGCCTCGTCACCATTAATAGTGGGTGTGACAGTGACAGCGCTTGCGACCCCATGCGCCGACACTAGAAAGGCTGGAAAGCCGAGGTCCAACATACGTCTTAGTTCGAGATCCCTATATCTTATTGGCAGAGCTGCCTGGATCCACTGATGTAAATAGACCGTGACTTGAACCCAGAACTGTAAATTGAGTGTCAAGTGAAAACATATTTCGAACATAATCAGTTTCATCACTAAATAAGTCCCTGATAGATTATATTAGAATTATCTGTTTGATAAATATAGACTTCGGTTACCTCTGTACGTTTGTGCACGCTAATCTCATAAACGGCTTAACCGATTTAAATGTGGTTTTCCCTAATGCGTTGCGGTTGGCTCCACTCAACATTTAATTTCAATCAGTACAAAAAAAAAATAGTTTAAAGAATAACGCCGCAGCCGCAGGCGAAAGCTAGTAAAAAATATAAAGTTATGTTAATAATATTATAGACTGCTGTATTTAAAAAATATACAAATTTTGTATTTTGTAGTATGTGTAATATATTTTATAACTATAATAATATTCTGTCATACATTGCAGTGCTGTGATTTTGAAATTAAAATGAAATTTATAATCGACTGCAATACAATACTCCTATGAAAAAGTATATTTTCTACGTACGCAACTTCATTTTGTAACTCACAAAAATTCAGAAATAGTTTCGATCAATTACGGCACATATTTTATTTACATACAGACATAATATAACGTCACGCCCATTTCTCAGGGCTTTCTCTCATCTTTCGGCAGAGATAATTATTGATATCCACTTACTATGATCTTGATACACCTCTTTTGCTTCGTCCACATTCATCAACCGTTGCATACATATTTCATTTACCTAATTGAACTCAAATCAACAACTAATCTATAACAACAACTTAATTTTAATATTCAGAACCATGATGTTGCTGCGAACTCTCAAACTAAACAACGATCAATAAACTATTACGATGCGTTTACCGCCGCCCGGGTGTCCATGGGCGTCACAAGTGCGTTGCCAACCTTATGGGATGGGAAGGGGGATAAGGGGAAGGGTTGGATTATGGGCCTCCGGTTTTCTGTAAGGCCGTGGTATCATGCATGCCGAAGCGTGGCTCTCCCACGTAAACCTATCTTGAACCTTCACAAGCAAAGTACATATTATAATTCGTCTTGAAATTATGTAGATAGACTGTCAGAAGTTAGGCCTCCTACTACTAAAGAGTAACAAGTAAAAACAAAACTAATGCTTCTTAATATAATGAATATTTTTTGGACATCTAACACACAACGCCATCTAGTCCCAAACTAAGCAGAGCTTGTATTATGGGCACTAGATAACTGATATTAATACATAAATACTTTTTTTTTGTAAATACATAGAAAACACCCGAATTCTGAAACAAATATTTGCAGATTATACAAATATTTGGTCTGACCCAGGATTCGAACCCGAGACAGCAGTCAAAATATTATATGCTTATATTGTCTTTTAAATACTACGAAACATAAAACCTGCACAGTTTTATAACATGAAAGTAAAATTACTTGAAGATCACTCAGTAATCGTGAATGACTCAATGCAGGTACCTACTGTTGAAAGAGATACAATTGATTGCGAAATTGGAAGGGATTGTTTGTCTGTAATATGGCCTATCACGTAAATCGCTCGTGACTGTGAAGGTTGGCAAGCTACAAATGATTTTAAAAGTAACATTTTATCATGTACTTAGAGTTCAGAATTCAAAGTAGTACCCTCAACTTCACAATCTGATGGAACGGTTATCCGAAACGACCGGGGATAGGTCAGGCGCAGGGCGTCAGGCGACGGCGATGGTTTTACTTGTTGTCCGAAGCACGCAGTTAAAACCTAAACTGCCAAACTCCAGGTTGTTATATAGCATTTCTATAATCAGAAAAATATCATTAACAATTTTTGCCTGACCCGGGAATAGGTTTCCCTGTACCATACACAGAAAAGTATCGCATATTATGAAACTATAACAACTATTATAGGAAATTTCGAGATTTGTAACTTCTCTAAACTCTTTGACAATAAAATTACTTAATCATTATTATATAAACGTATACTACTATTACTATAATATTAAAGTAATATGTGTTATGACACTGTAAGATATTAATTGTAAAACATTTGAAAGGCAAATATTTGCAAAACAACTTTTTTTAATAATGTTCATTTTTTTTAAGTAACCTTCACGCTCCTGTGCACTATTACTTGTTAAAGTAAATATCAAAGAAGCAAATAGCGTCATGTTATAAGAAGAAGGTGTTAGAGGGAATGGAGCTATGTTACCTTCATAAGAAAGAGAGTTAATAAAAATATACTTACAATGAAAATAATAGTTGGCACTTTGCGGGCTTTTACCTATCCCCTTGGCGATGTGAACCTAAGTCTGTAAATTTAAACTTATTTGCCCGCGATTTGACCAAGTCAGCGAGATTATGGATCAGAATTATGGAGTGGCATCACACCTACTCATCTCTTGAATGTCATAAGACCCGACTAAGGCAACAATCATCAATCATCATCATCAACAACCCATAATGTCCCACTGCGGAGTCGGGTCTTCTCTCAGCTCTCTCTCTCTCTTTCTATGTCCCCACGCTGGCCAAGTGCGGGTTGGGGACTGGCAAGACAACGTTGTGGCTACGTGGCCTCAAGACTGTTATCCTATGATAACAACCAGGACCGACTACTTAACGTGACCTCCGAGTCACAGGGACGCTCATGGTAACATGCCACCAGCGGGCACCCATCCAGGTACTGACCGAGCCGTCGTAGCTTACCCTGGTGATTGTTTCTAATCACCGAGTCCGACTGGGCTATGAGTGCCTTATATCGTAAGAAAAGAAACTGCACAAAAAAAAACACTGTAAAGAGGGCAAAAGTACAGGAGTGAACGATTTAAGGTTTTTGAAGATTTAATCAATCAGATTTGCTTCTACGGCCAGAGTACATAAACATAATTTTTACACCGACCCTGGAATCGAAGTATTTGAATCCTTTGGACGAAATATTACGTAGTTCTGTAGCAATACACACATATTACCAATATTAATGTATTTTAAAACACACAAATTATGTTTATCTATGTAAAATTATATACATAAGTATCAAGAAGTAACCTTGAACTAAGGTTTTAGTTATTTTAATCATTAACTAAAAATAGAAATGATGGGTATTAAAAGGAATGTTATGATTACGAAATAGATACGGCACATAAAAAGTTAAAGTCCACATGGAATAAATATCACACTATTATATTTCACTAAAGTTTTGGTCACTGCCCTGCTCCTAACTTCATAAGGATGTATTACATGATTTTCAATAAATGATCTATTAATTAGAAATAATGCAATTTGAATCCGATTAGGTGTTAGTCGGTTACGTCAGTTTTATATATGAGGCTTTTTGTAAGGTCAAATAAACAAATACACATGGAAGACTTTGAGACATAACTAGCCTGTCTACTAAAAATAATATTACTACAATCTGTTTCAGATCAAGTTTTCACATTCAAAACTTTAAGTTTAATAAATATGAAAACCATTTACAAAACTCATTTTATATCAAACATACGAGTATAATCTTCAACTTGGACTACACGGTTGGCCTAGTGGTTTCAGCGGTCGCCACACCACTTCCTACTGCGCTAAGTGTTGTGGGTTCAAATCCTACATGGGACAACACTTTGTGTGATCCATAAATTGTTGTTCTAAGTCTGGGTGTACTTTGTGTCCGTTTCATGTATGTTTGAAAAGATCCCCGCGACACAGGAATGTATATTCGTAATGCGGGAGTTGTCTTTAAAAAAAAAAGTCTTCAATTTCAAAAAGTATACTGAAGGCTATATATAGGCCGAAATCTTCTTACGGTGGAGAGACCTATGTCCAGTAGTTAATAGTAGTGATGTGATTTCGAATAGTCTCATTACTATGTGTTAACATACACACATACATGTACACATAAGTATAATTATTTATTTAGTCTCACATTATTTTTGGTTATGTACAGTGTTAAACATTTGCTGACTGACAGATTAGTTTAAATATTTGTTAGAATAGTTTAAAGTGAGATCTTCATATGGTGTGTTCTGTTGTACGTTCATTTTGTACATACACAGCTTGTAAAGTTATAACTGAGCTTTTATAGTTTATTCTTTACGTGCTTAGTTGTTGGAAGATAGAAATAAGAACTGTATTTATTTATTTTTAAACTCATTGCACATATTTTGTTAGAAGGTGGACTTAATGCCATGAGGCATTTTTCTCAATCAACCTTTAGGTGTTGAAGAAATGTGAGGCGATAGGATGAAATGGGGAATTAGATAAACTTCGTAACAAGTGTATAAATAAGAGAAAAATCTACAATATATATAACACATGTCCAAAACTACAACACAATGAATATTAAATAATGATACATACACACCAAACTTTATAATCATATTCAATACTATATAATAAATTATAAAAATATAATACGTTTATTCTTGCTATATTTGGAGTGGAATTTAACCTTAAAAATAATTACGAAAATTGAATTTTGTTTGCCATATTTGGAGTGGACTATTACCTACCCTAAACCCAGTAATTTTTTTAGAATTTCATTTGGTTTTTTAAATAATTCATTACTTGTCGAAATGTGTGTAGAAAAATTTTGCTTAATATCTGTTAATCGGATGGTTATTTTTGATATGTTTGATGTGTAGTTTTCCACAATCCTAGAAATTGTAATTTTAAGACCTAATGCTAATGTTGTCTAGGTTCTGTACACACGTCATGAAGCTCTACTATTGGCTTAAGAATCAACACTGCATGTTAATATATCATGTTCGTTAAAAGAAAACCTGTCGAATTTCTTATTAATAAATAAATAATAAAATAAATAAACAAACAGACAAAGATCAAGCTTTCGATTAGAATTCAGGAGCATGTAACAAGGCTGAATCCATTCGAATAATAACAATGAATTAAAACAGAGTTCAAGTGATATATCTTATTCGAATAGTTTAAGATTATTAATCAAAAAAAGAACCTATTATACACAATAAAAATCTCATTTGTGAAATGGATAGTGTATACATAATTTTTGGTTTGAGTTTGGTGTTGTTTGGAGAGATTTTAGAACAGCAGAATTAGCACCAATGAACATTGTATAATCTGGTCTTGGTTGCCGTGACAAGCCTCGAGCTTAGTTCGGGAACCGTCGATAAGTTCATACTTGTAATTTGTTTATAAACAAATAAATAAACAAAAAAAAACTCTTTATCTGTACACCGTATTACCGAGTTTCATGAGAATGTCATAAAATGTCAGATAAAAGACAATATCACGGATAATATGTATAAAAAGTCAATAAATCGCTTTTTGTTATTGTGAAAGACGGACCCCATTTCATGTCATCCACATTTTTTATATTTTTATCATTAATTCCATCATGACGAAGACTTGAAGACTCAAAGACTTAGAATTGGAGACTTAAAATACTTGACATTGGCAGAAATAGCTGATCAGGCTACTTGCCATATCATCAAAAGAAGAAGAAGAAAGCCAATGTATCAGAAAAATCTCTTCCTGGTAAACTTTGAATGGAGTAACAACGTAGTAAAGTAAAGTCACTTAAATATGGTATGGTAGTTTCATACCATATTTAAGTGACTTAAAAAAGGAGGTGGTTTATTTGGACTGTCTTTATTTTAATCTTTAATACCTTAATACATTTTCATTTAAGATCCATTTTGAAATATTCTTCTTTAAATTGAAACATTGTACGATCCGTTGGGTCCCGTTCAAATTTGAAGAGAAAAATCAATATCTAAGGGAGAAAATTATGGAATTAAAGATGACGGAAGACAATGTTTGTGTACCGTGTATGTCTCACCAAGGCACCTAAACTACTAAATTGATTTAAAGAATGATGTGTCAGTAATGCCATAATAGTTGCCGGGCAACATAGGCTACATTAATTTTATAATTTTCTTATATTTATAACGTAGTACGGTTATAGCTTTTTATATTTTTTTCCTTGTTAAAGGTTATCTTTATAGTATCTAGAACTCTATTAAGCGTCTCTATTTATATTTAAAATACATTTTAGAATTAAAATCACTGACTGGTTTCGCCCTATGGCATCATCAAAGGTTAATGCCATAATGCGAAACCGGACAGATGTAAATATAAATAATTAAAATCAATTAAAATGAATACAAGTGATTTTAATTTTAGATTGTATTGTAACAAGTTCCATCAAGTGCCGACAATCGAGAATAAAAATTATTTATTTTAAATGTTCGAAATCTGTACTGTGTAGCTAATAAGTAAACCATATCCATGGTCCCTTACTAATAATGTCGGATTTGCAAAAAGACTTCTTTCCTGCAGAGCATTGAGATATAAATTCAATCAGTAAAAATTTTAACATTCATAGTTCTTTGATTGTTTTTTTTTTATAGTTATTACAACATTTGAACTGTGCTACTGAAATAGTAGTAGAAGTCTTGTAGATTCGACTTAATTAATAGGGACCATCGATATATCTGACTAAAACCAACTTAGGTAGGTACCCATTTACCTTATAATTATCAAAAAATGGAAGCTGGTATATATTCCAAATGATGATTGCTTTTTGATGACTGCTATACACGATAATTATTCTCCAAATCGTCATGACTTGCAAGGTATTTAGATGAGTTTTGACATCATTGTGGTTACATCTTTGTTAATAAACTTAGAATATAACATTTCGTGGAAAATTCATTACACTATTTCATGTACCCGCAGTTGTTGGGTTTTCGATGTGAGGACTTTATATTGCCCACCTTTGATGATGCAATAAGGCGAAACCAGTCCGGTGTAAACATAAAAAAATATTATAAATTAGAATATATTAGAATATAACACATGGTATAAATTGTAAAAAAGTCATCTAGGTTACCTAAACGATAAAAGGGTGTCCTATTTTACATCGCATACAGAACAATAACATCATCATCATCATCATCATCATCATCAGCCTATAGCAGTCAACTTCTGTTTATGAACAGTAACATGATTTTATAATTTGTTTTTTAGAAAGGCTATACGTTAATTTATCATAAAGAAGCGCTTAAAATATTCACAGAAGATTTTCCCCAAAATTTCATATTCAATCAACTATTGAACAACATCAGTCCTGCGCGCATTTATTTGTTAAATAAAACAGGACGCACTTTTCCGGTTTCCTGTTACGCATTTCCGTCCTTTTTATAACTCACTCGTCGAATCGTCTTAAAATAACTCTAAGCAGTTCATCAGTTTACTCAGAATTACGAAATGTTGGTCTTGAGAGTGACGTCATTATTTCCCCATATCCGTTGAACCATGGTCACCAATTAAAATATCTTAACTTCATGCTCTGTTTCAAGAACATAATCATACTTAAAATACATTTTATTACCATGATTTCTTATGATTCACATGTGTATTATACTCAGAGAACGATTCAAACTGAGATTAGTCAATAAACTATGTGTACAATAGGTATGATCGATCTGTTTAGGTTAACTAAGATTAGATCTTTTGACAGTTCCTTAAAGAAGATAGATAGATAGAAAACTCTTTATTTGTACTTACATCACAATATTACACAGTCACAAGAGTCCAGAAAATGTGAGGTGTAGTGTACAAAGAGCGGACTTATTGCTAAAAGAAATCTCTTTCAGTCAAAGTTATGGTGGATCAAAATGTATAATATATATATATATATACATACATAATTAAATCACGTATGAAATATATATGAATATTACACTGTCCTGTATAAATTGTGTAGAAAAATCTACAAACAAGAAACAACAAATAACTTCCTATCTTATTCAAAAAGTTGCTTGTGCTGTCTCCATTCACTAGTAAATAACAAAAATAGTACCAACTTTACATCGATTATTAATGCAGATATAAATTCCATTACAAATAATTGCAAATTTTAAAGTCAACACTTGTACGATATCAAAATATTTTTCCATTAAATGACTGTACCAGCGTGCACTAGTTAAATTTACTAAAATGCCACCAGAATTCCGAAGTGGTCTGTATTACACTATTCACTACTGGAACCAGTTTTATCAGCCTTAAGGCCTCATGACGTTTGAACCAGTTTGTAAGAATCCTGTTTTTGTTCTATTTTGTTGACCATGAAAATCCGGTATTATGTAGGGACACCCACAACATATAAGTGTTTAAAGTCTTGGATCTAAAAGTAAAAGGTATATACCTTATAAAATTACGATGTATGAAAACGATTGATATCATATAATTTTGTTTGCTTCCGTAAAATGGCTTTAATTAATGGCTTTAATTTACTTTTCATAAAACTTTTCCCTATCTTGTTTTCTCATCCTATGGTTGCCTGTAAGAGATTGCCTTCGGGCTATAAGGCCGATAATTGTACCTACCTGTATTGTAATCAAGACCCTTCGTAATTTACCTGATACACAATAAAGGCATTATTATTATTTTAATATCCCTACATAAGCTTATTCGTCAATAACACTGTGTAGTCCAAGGCTGGATAAAGGCTTTGTCTTACAAAGAAGGTTTAGACTTTTATAAGTCACTTTGCAATGATATTGTATTGTCTTGTTAGTTGTTACGATACACGAGGAGAGTTGGATGACACATCTTCTTCTTAGTCCATTATTACGCTACCAGGCTACCAACTATTCCTGCTTGGATAGTTTGCCTTACTACATAATGTTTTTATGCTCAATCTAGGCATCTTACTCACTTCTTTCACCAAACGTGCAAAACCAGATCAAAAGGAATTTTCGTCTGGTTAATATTTCCCTGCATTAAAAATACATTGTCGTAAATGATTTTTATTTCAAATTAGCTGACCTGGCGAATTTCGTATACCTTTTTTATTATTGTGAATATTTTCTAAATTATCCAAAAAAAGTATTTTAGTAAGCCCGTGTCGACTTCCCGTAGCGCTGCAGTGAAATAAGCGGACTAAGACAATATAACATCTCCTTTTTTTAAATCTTCTTTTCTATAAACCTTGTCCTGACAATAAAAAATACATAAAAAAAGTTATGGTCGTACATACAGGTTTGTGATTCCTTTATTAGTTATATAGATTGTACGTAGAATAAATTAATGCTATATCAATACTGACGGCGTTTTAATCTGCATGCAGCATAAGATTTTCAATATTTGTAGTATAAAGTAAATGGAATATATTTGCAATGCAATGTATATTGACCTAGTCAATGACGGTGGCTTTGTTTTTTTACGAATACTTTCTTATTCTGTTTTTTAGTTTAAAAGTCAAACTGTCATATAAACTTTAATGCCTTATTATTTTCTTAGCAGGCACTTACAAAATAAAAGGCATCAGTCAATTCATTTGGGTCTGTACAAGAGACAAAAATCCTTATAAGTACAGAGATTGAAAAGATTTTTCCACTCATTATTATTGCACTTGACAAGCGTCTGTCTTATTTTAAATATAGTAAAACTGGTACCAATTAAAATCCTATTTATAGATAGAGACCTAGATACTATATAACTATACGTTTATGTATTGTACAATCATTTGCACTGGGTAAAACCGTACCCACGACTTCTGACTCAGTCCTACTAATATTGTAAACGTGAAAGTTTCATGTATGGATGGATGTTTGTTAATCTTTCACGTAAAAACTACTGAATGGATCTTAATGAAACTGTTCGGTAATATAGCTTATACATTAGAATACCACATAGGCTACTATTTGCCACGATCACCACTGTATACGCGGGCGGAGCAGCGGGTAACAGCTAGTTTTTTAAATATTTAGACGTGAAGCAAAAACTTTATAACACTTATACGACAATAATGCTAACGGAGGAGTATGAAATTTGTCAAATACACATATTTCAGATTTTTGACACATAACGCCATCTAGTTTCAAAGTAAGGAGACTCTATACTGTGATATCTAGATTGACTGACTACATTATTTAAAATAAATTGAATATGTTCTAATAATTTTTTAGTATACCTAGACAAGTTTATGCCTAAATGGTAGTTCTTAAAACATTGTCAATACTTACTTGTGTACTTAGACTTAACAGAGGTATGTTTAGTTAAGTCTTAAATCAACAAACTCGGTCTGAGTCCTTAAGTTGTGATCTTAACACTTAAACCTGTTTTCAAACTTAAGTTCTCTATAAGGAAGCATTTTATGTACACAGATAACTTGTAGACGTGCACTGCGCTTATGGCGCCGTGGTTTAAGCGGCCACAACACTTTGTGTGATTTACAAATGGTTGTTCCTAGGTGTTCTTTGTGTCCGTTTCATGTATTTTGATAAAGTCCCCCGCGACACAGTTATTTCTTTAAGGGTAGTGTTTTAAAAATTAACTAAAACAAAACAGATAAAGTAATAACCTTTTGCTTAGTACTGTAATAACTATTTGATATATTTTAAAAATAACCTTACACGTCTTAAATACGGCAGTCTGATTCCAATCCAGATAGCGTAGTAAGTAGGCTTATAAACATTCTGGTTGAAATGATAACCAAACTGTTTATAAGTCTATACATTACCTTACCTAATATTATTATTACTTTACATTACCCATTGTAACCACACTTATAAACAGCTGGTTATTTTAATTACATTTTAACCAGATTGTTTATAAGTCTGGTTACAATGGGTAATGACTCAGACAGTTGGTAAACATACTTATATTATACACCGAGGTTCTTTGTCGTTCAGCAGTACGCTATTGAACCCTGCAGTACCACATTGAATAAATTACCCTACCGTGGGAGAACCACGCTTCGGCATGAATGGGCCGCCTCGACCGGAGTTATACCACCCACGGCTTCACAGAAAAGCGGTGTGAAACAGCGCTTGCTTTTTCACCGAGTGAGTGAGTGAGAGAAACGGAGGCACATACCCCAACCCCTCTCCCCATCCATCTTTCCATACTCCAAAGGCCGGCAACGCAATTGTGACACCTCTGGTATTGCGGGTGTTCATGGACGACCGTAACCCCTTACCAACACGCGAAACGGCGATTTCTTCCAGACAACCATAACACGGATATGTGTGTTTCAAAAATTTTAAAATTTAGGGTAGTTTAAATTCAGGCAACACACAAAACATATAAAAAATAAAAGAAAAAAAAACAAAAGAAATAGTAGCGATCTATACACAAATGTTAGACACTATTCATATTACACAAACATACTTATACCTACAAAAATACATATACACACTGAAATATATATATGTATGCATACACATACAGACTAGTACAAATAAAACATAAAATTAAAACAAAAATATTCACAATGATAAGTAGTAATCCTTCACCAGCTTTTTGAACATATGCAAGGTTTTTGCTCGTCGGATATATTTTAGGCTAGCTGCTCCCGCTGTGTACAATAACAAGCGAGGGTAACAGTATATTTATTTCTTTTTTATTTATTTATAATAAAGTTTCTAACTTTGTTTGTATGGTTTAGAAGGTAATCTACTATATATATCCTTGCCGTGCCTCAGAGAGCACGTAAAGCAGTCGTTCCTGCGCCTGATCTCTTATCTATTATATATTATATTATCTTACAGTCTATATATAAAGGCGCTGGCACGTCACTTGGCTAGATTTCAGCGTAGTGGGGGTAAGTTCACAAGTACACTTACGGCAGCAAATTAAGACAAACAAAATGAAGTGTAGTCGATTGACGCTTTAATTGCTCGGAACGGTGCTACTGCAATCCCCGCGTTCCTCAAACAACCAAAATGAATTTAAAACGACTTCTGCGCATCTAACGCATCTGGCCAAGTTACGCGCCGGTCTCTATAACCATTATTAACCATTGGGTCGCTGCCCGCCAAGTATGATCACCTCGCCTGGGTCACAGGATCCTCCCTTTGTGTTTTAGGAGGGTACCCGGTCCTTTATATTATCATCATAGCCAAAATCTATTAAAAGTGGCATGCACTAAGATTACAAAAAAAAACGATCTTTTGTAATCTGAGGGCTCGCAACAAGAGAGGTACATATCTTTATAACTATCATCAACAACCCGTAATATCCCACTGCTGGGCTCGGGTCTCCTCTCAGGAGAGGGTTAAGATCACACGTCCCCACGGCCAAGTGTGGGTTGGGGATTGGCAAGATAACGTTGTGGCTACGTAATAATAGAAGTGACTGCCTCGGTGGCCTAGCGTTAGCGTATGCGACTGCTGTTCCTGAGGTCTCGGGTTCGATTCCCGGGTCGGATCAAATGTTTGTATGATCTGCAAATATTTGCTTCGGAGTTTGGGTGTTTTCTATATATGATATGTATGTATTTATAAAAAAAAGTATATAAGTATTATATCAGTTGTCCAATACCCATAATACAAGCTCTGCTTGGTTTTGGACTAGATGGCGTTGTGTGTTAGATGTAATATTTATATTTATATTTTTATATATAGACAACTGCCTGATCGGTCTAGTGGTTGACGTATTCGACTGCCAACCAAGAGGTCTTGGGTTCAAACCCGGGTCGGCCCAAAAGTGTTATTGAGTTTTTCTGGTTATAGAAATACTCAATAACAGCTGAAGTTGGGGTCTGAACCCCTGCGCCTCAGAGAGCATTTAAAGCTGTCTGTCCTACGCCTGATCTCTCCCCGGTCGTGTAGGGAGGTTGTGAGGGAACAGAGAATGCACCTGTCTTTGCGCACACATTTGTTTACTATAATATCTCCTGTGAACAGGTCTTCGTTGAGAGTGGCGGACGTGGCCGTGATCGGCTTGGAGAACATTATTATCATCGTATATGTATATAAAACAAAGTTGTGTTATTTTCACCATTTCTTTGTGTATTGTAACTTAAGTACGAGTGGAAAGATCAATTTCATAGCTATAGCATAGCATTCTGATGAAACAGAAAAATAAGATTCTGACTTTTAAACTTTCGCGTTTTATGATTAAATAATTATTTTTACGGGATTTAACGCGATCACTTACGTAAAGGTATTACATACCTCTATTTTGCCTGACGTTTCGACAAGGTTACACTGGCGGTGGTACTAAAAGTATAATAATTATTGAAATATGATATTCAATAAAAAACATCATTTAAGAACAAAGTTTGCCTAGTCAGCTAGTACATAATAATATTATAAACTATTGATGTTGTGAAATATGAACGAGTGAAAGCTAATCGTCTACATAACACAACTGCACAATGGCGATATATAAAATGAAAATCGTCTATAAATCTTAACAAACGAAGCTACATTTCATTTTTTGTTTCACTGACTGTGTCTCCAGGGCCTGTCACAAGTGACACATCAATGTTCGTCGTTTTATACAAAGATATAACGCTATGTTATAATATAAGATTGAATCCGATTGTATCCGAGAATCGCAAATATGTTTTATGAGATGCATACCAAACATTCTCTTATTTGAGTTTGATGTCGCAAACGTGTGTATAATGTAATATTGTATGTATTATTCCGCTAGTCGTATTCTCTCCCCTTACAATATGTATCTTCTTAAGCAGGAGTATTTGTGTAAATAAATCGTATTAAATAAGAAGCACCTTTATTTATTATATACGTTGGCTGTTCTGAAAATAATTAGTGAAATGAAACATTGTTAGAATATAAAAGGTTTAAATACACCTTTTTAAAATATTCCCCTCCAATCCCAAAGTACTTATGTATTCAGGTGAACCAGCTTTCAAAACATTTAAAAAAGTGTCCTTGCGGGAGGTTGAAAAATAACCACCGAAATTCTTCGAAGGCTATGTGTGCAGGGCTAAATTTTCGCCCACGAAGTATTTTTTTTACCGTGGAATATGAAAAAAAAATCGCGCGGTGCTAAATCGGGGCTGCTCGGAAGATGGGGTAAGATTTGCACCACTGAAGTTGTTAAATAGTCCATAATTATATCAGCTATGTGTGCGGGAGCATTATCTTGGTGAAAAATAATACCACGGACGCCGTTCCTTGGGCGCTCGCTGTCCAACTGCTCGAAAGATTGAGAAACTGAAATTTTTTTTTATTTTACTCTTCGACCGCGATTGCCTTTTGTGTGCTAATCGTCCTCTTCAAACATCGATGGCGTGGATCGCTGCTTCGTGAGAGGATCCCAGCTATATATCTATGATTCGTCACTTGTAAGAATATGGAATTCGTTTTGCGAAGTTCCTCCTTTGAACTTTTCTAACATAAATTTGCACCAATCAACTCGACGGCATTTTTGTTCATCGACGAGAGAATGAGGAAGAAGACAGCTTCCTAACTTTAAGATGTTCATGCAGAATGGTAGAAACTGCATGTGATTCAATGTTTATTCCAGCCTGTATCTCTCGATGTGTAGTATCTCTATTCTCTCGCAATAGCCAGTCTATCCTGTTGACGTTTTCATGAGTTACTGCAGTTGATGGTCGGCCGGGTCTGGGGTCATTCAGTCTCGTATTCACAAATAAAACACGACCATCACAAACGCTGCCATTTTACGTTTATTTTATGTGCGAAGTTAGTACCGCCCCGGTCGAGTAGACCCGTTTGTTCTGAAATTAGCGTACCACCTTTAGATAAATGAGGTTAGAATGTATAATGTTCTTCAAACTTTTCAAGTAAATAAGAATTTGGATGTTTTTTTTTATGGATTCACGGGCAAACGAACAGACGTATCGCCTGATGGTAAGCGATTGCCGCCGCCCATGGACATCTGCAGCACCAAAGACGTCATAGGTGCGTTGCCAGCCTTTGGAGGATGGGGAGGAGAATGGGGATGGGAAGAGGGGTATGGGTATGGGCCTCCGGTATCCTCTCTCACTCGGTGAAACACAGCGCAAGCGCTGTTTCACACCGGTTTTCTGTGAGGCCGTGGTATCACTCCAGTCGAGCCAGCCCATTCATGCCGAAGCGTGGCTCTCCCACGGTAACATATAAGTTGAAGTAACAACACATACTGTCAAGTCTTGAACTTATTGATTTTCACGGTCAAGTTTTCGGTTAAGGACATTACCGTTTAATCTAAAACTAACCTAATACGAAAGGTTTAAGATCACTTTTTCTTTGAGGTTCCCTAACATTATACAATTAACTCCTTTTAGGCACAACACTGTTAATGTTCATTAATGTAATTTGATCACGACCTTACTAAGAACAATACCTTTGGTTTCTCGCTAGAAAACAAGGATGTTGTGGACAAATTTTCCGTCCCTACAAGGACACATGATATCAAGTATATTTTCGTGGGTATATAGGTAAATACTACAAAGTAGTTTACCGCCATTTTGTTGTAATTGACATCTAACCGCTAAAGCAAAGGTGTCAATTTATACGGCCTCTGCTGTCTATTCAACATTTTATGGCTACTGAGAAATATAAAATTTGATAAACCATTTTTGTGTACCGTTTTTCGTAGTGTTAGAATAATGTATAAATAGCAAAATATAGTTTAAAATGATCTAACAGGATTTTAAAGCTACTGAGTAGCACTGTCAACAAGCACTTACATGAGTCATATTAAGTAAATATTAATGATATATGAACTATTTGACAGTTTTATTTACTAATGTTTTTTACTTGTCCTTTAAGATCTTAAATCTAAAATATTAATGTCACGATGACTCTTCACATTATACATACATAAGTGTAATCCGCGATTGGTCTTGTAAATGAACTGTTGAGAATTATTAAGTATTGCTGATCTGCAACGAAGTCCTTTACCCTGAGTCTAGGTGATCTTTGTATCCGTTTCATATAGAAATGGACACAAAGATACCAAGCTCACCCAGACTTAAGACTTGTTTGTAAAGTTTCCTATTGCGGGAGTTATCTTTAAAATATGATAATTCTGAGTAAATAAACTTGAATATAATTTTATATCTAGTAATTACACGTAACTGTGGTTTTTACAATTGTTATTGCATTTTAATAGGTTTTTACAAAGGAAGTGACGTATAACTTTGCCTTCAAAGAATTATGATTAGTCATTATATATAATACTAGGTACAAATACATCTTCCCATTGAAGTGTTTTATTGAAAGTTATATTACCTCTAAGAAGTTAGTCATAGATGGAATGATTAAAAAATTATTTCATTTCTAGATGAGCCCCGCATTATTACCCGCGGTACAAACACAGCCGCGGATAATAACCACGGGATAAAGCTGGCATAAAATGTACTTTAAGTTACTCTTGGTTTCAGTGGTCGCCACACCGCTTCCTACTGCGCCAAGTGTTGTGGGTTCAAATCCTACATGGGACAACACTTTATGTGATCCATAAATTGTTGTTCTAAGTCTAGTTTTTTTGTTTTTTTTTTTTTTTATATTGAAGCTGCCAAAATGACTCTGCCCTGCCTGATGGAAAGCATGAGCAGAATCCAAGAGTGGTGGTCACCATCCTCAATGCGAAAAAGAACAATGCAGCATGGTGACCCACACTATGGCGGCCTGGGGGGAAGGGGGATGGTGAGGGGGATAGGGGGCGTTGGATTGGGGTATGGGCCTCCGGTATCCTCACTCACCTGATGAAACACAGCGTAAGCGCTGTTTCACACCGGTTTTCTGTGAGGCCGTGGTATCACTCCGGTCGAGCCGGCCCATTCATGCCGAAGCATGGCTCTCCCACGGCAAAAAACGGGTGTACTTTGTGTCCGTTTCATGTATGTTTGTAAAGATCCCCGTGACACAGAAATGTACATTACTAATGCGGGAGTTGTATTTAAAAAAAAAAATCTATCTGCCAGTGAAAGTCCCGTTAAAATCAGTCCAGCAGCTCTAGAGATTACCCAGATTAAATAACTTTTGATGTACCGTATATAATTTCATCTACATTTAGTGAAAAACTGTTAATTTGTAATTACAGACAGACACTTCAATTTAATTTATTTACATAGATTTATCACTACTGCTCCGTCAAAGTGGTTTAAGCGATCACCTTACTGCTTCCTTTAGGGCTTTTTGTGGGTTTGAATTTCACGTATGACAACACTTAATATGATCCACAAATTGCCGTTCTGAGTCTTAGGCCACTTACACGCCATAGCTTAAATACATATAAGACATACTAAATGCGTTTAAAAATGTTAAACATAATTACCATCTTGCACGACGATATTTTTTTTTGCTAAATATGTTTAAGAAACTGCCAAAGTTAAATATCGAAACAGTGCAACACTGGGTTAGTGCCATCTTGCCCACACTCGCAGGGCTCGTCTTAGCTACGCCGGCGCGCAACCCCATTGACATATTTAACTATATATACCTACTGTCATCATTGTACAAAAGGGGGCTAAATTTATTTAAGTTATACGTGTTTATATGTTTAACTGAATTTAACTATTTTTGTTTAGAAGCTACTTTAGTCGAACGTTGTGCAAGACCTTAATGTTCATTATGCCCCTTTCATATTGAAAGTTTGTTAAGTTCCCGCGATACAGGAAATATTCCTAGTGCGGTAAATGCTTTTAAAAAACATACATAATTTTATGTAAAGGTGGACTTTTAATATACATTATTTATGCTACATATTAAATTCATTTCATTCGATGCCCAAAAGAAAGCATATTAGTTTTGGTAGTCTAATTATGTTTGTATGTTGTTGGTTTAGGAGCTACACTGTAGCTTCTAATCTACTGAACCGATTTTTAATGAATGAGGTGTCAAAATAACATACTGTTAACTGTACTTATTTATATCACATTTAAAATATCTCTGAGTCATAAACTGGCATTTAATTATGAACTGTTCATGGTAAATAATAATGTGATGGGTTTACAACAATGTGAAAAGTAGCTAATGATATTCATGGTATGTTTCTTATTTGTCATATGTGTACAGTCAGTAAGAAAATTACCTGTAACTAGTCTTTGTTCACAGCTTCACATGTGATCTCAGTTTTGTTAGCTAGCTCCCAAGGGTATCAACCTCCTAATAATTATATTTTATACTAGCGACCCGGCTCGGCTTCGCACGGAAGTCTTTGAAAGTTTCGGATTTCTTCCACTATAACATGCATGTATTACACATATAAATCTTTCTCTTCTCTCAGGCGAAGTGGATTCGATTTTCATCTAGAAAAAAAATTGTGATGAGTACAATCTATAGTCCTGTGCCTAACCATAGTTTTTCTAAAACATTGATGTATGTATAAGTAAATACATAGTTATGTTTG
Source organism: Hyphantria cunea (assembly GCA_003709505.1). Classification (NCBI taxonomy): domain Eukaryota; kingdom Metazoa; phylum Arthropoda; class Insecta; order Lepidoptera; family Erebidae; genus Hyphantria; species Hyphantria cunea. Next base: position 482,051 of record PKRV01001304.1, on the reverse strand, counting down.
TCTGAAACTAGTTGACCCGGCAAACTTTGCAAGTACATATTTTTTCGTGAATATTTTTAAATTACCGGAATACTTGTCCTGTCTCAGCTCCCATGGGTAGTGTACAGTCGCGGAGAAAAAAAAATATAACAATTTAGGTTTTTATTTTAATTTCCTTTTATACAACCCTTGATATGACAATAGCACGCACTATAAAAAAAATAAACCAGAAACATTTGGGGTCGACACGCTAGGTTCATGGGGTCCGAGTGCTCGCGCTATGTTTAAACAACTAGCTAAGCAATTGATTAATGCTTCTCGTGACCAGAAGACCGGCGTTTTTCTGGTCAGAGAATTAGCATTGCCGTTCAACGTGGCAATGCTACCAGTCTTTTGCGAACGCTACCAGTAGGCGATAATACGAAGGATTTTTTTGACTCTTATATGTAAATATTGTTATTGTTTTATTTTAAAAAAGAATTATTCAATTTGGTGCAGTCGATCGGAAGTTATCTGCGCACGTACACTTCGATGATTCATTTCTATTTATATACATGTATATTGTACATAACAAAACTATGTAATACTAAAACTACTCCGTACTTCCGTATACCTAGATAAATTCAAAGTTGTAGTGATATATTCATATATACAACTAGGGGCCACCTAACATCTATTATTTGCATATAATGTTTATGTAAAGGAGCACAAAGACAATTCAGACAGTAGGTATTTTGATCTCATGAAATATACATTAAAAACGTCTTATATCATTCTATGCTGGTTTAGTTCAAAGGTTTGTGGCAGATTATTTTAGGTCTTATTTTTTAGAGAACTTCTTTTCTAAAAGAGGATATCTGCATTTATTTTTGATCTTACCTCGAATCCAATAGTGTATTTACGAGAGAACCACACTGCGCCACAAATGGGCTGAATCACGGCTGAATTGACCAGGGTGATACCGCGGTTGTGTCTTACTGTACCTTCTGATACACGCCATTAGTCCTAACTGAAACAGAACTTGTTCAATGAGTACTAGACATTTGGTTTTTATATACTTAAGTTTTTATAGACGCCTAAAATGCGAAAAACTTTATTCTCACTTTGTTCTCCGTAGTTTATCTTACTAGAATCTTATATTAATGTATATTTTTTATTTAACACTTCAACGCTCGCGAATTTACTTTTCAGAACTTTTTGCGAATACGATTGCGAATATACATGAGTGTTTTCAGTTATATTTGTGGAAGACAAGTATAACTGTAAACCTTTTAGATATATTTCAGAGCAAAATTTCATAATATATTATACTTATTATTTTCATAATATGTATATTATTATTTCATTATATATTTCCTATTGTACCGTTTCTTACTATGTGTATACAATAAAGACAAATAAATAAATAAATATATTATACTAATAACTCTCTTTTTTTTGTTTTCAGGGTGAGTGAATTTAAGACAAGTAAACTTATCAGTCTAAAACAGCTAAGAATGTGAGTATAATTATTTTAAGAAGATTTTTTGAAGTGAAACTTCTTTAGGCGCCTGAGGGTAAAATTTTTACAAATGTAACGTCACACAAGTATGCAACGGAAGTGTCGAAAAGAGAGAGAGAGCGATCGAGACCGATTGAGAGAGAGTAAGACAGGGCGAACGTAGCATGAAGCAACTAGCGATGGAGTGAGAGTAGGGAGCAAGCAAGTGAGAAAGATCGAAAGAAAAAGTGAGATAGAGCGATTGTCGTATCACGCACAGTGCCATGGAGCGAGAGGTGGGAGAGACCTAAGAAGTTTCACTTCTGACATGTGTACTTTGTACGCACGCACTTTTTTTTCTGTTCAAATTGTCAAATAAGCAATGATTTCAGTATTAATTATAAACATGAGTAAAATCTCAAACAATTTTGTGGATTCTACACATTTTTCCCGTGTGGGAATCAATCCACCACACTCAGCGAAGCGTTATAATAATTTTGCCACTAGTGCAGTCATTCTCTTATGCGTAGTCGGTAGACTTAATAAATGTTACCCGTTATTGATAAACGTTATTCAATTTCAAGTAAGAGATATGTGTTATTTTCAACTTTAAGGCTATAAGCTTGAAGTTGAAAATAATACCAAATCGTTGCTTAAAGTTACATAAGGTTTATGTACATGGGAGTAAGTTGACAAGTACAAGATATCTTATTCAAATTTCTGTGTATATGTTGAAGCTTGTACCGACAGTAGTTTTCGTAAAGTTTCAAATTTATATATATTTTTTTAAATGAACTAAAGAAAATATATGATGTAGATTTAATGTAACTTATAACTGCCAACATAAAATCACCTAATTTAAAGATATTACGTAGTACTAAATAGGTATTACAAATACTTTATCACGCAATAATGTAACCATCAGTGTGTAATGTGGAGTCATCGAGTTAGCTCGGACGTGCAAATATGAAAGTGTACACAACCTTCGGGTTTAGCCTTTTTTATGTCGGCAACACGAAGCTGCACACATATTGTTGTTTTTATTTTTTTACGCTACGTTTCTGTTTAATTTTAAAATTGGTAAGCAAAGTTGGTTATTTGAAATATGTAACATTAATTAAAATGGATGACTGTACTTGAGTATTGTATAAATGTGATAGTAACAAACATTAATTATTTATAATAAAACATATCTGACTGCGTCAATATCTGCCATCTTTACTAAATTCATTGAAGAACTGAAAAGAAAGAAGAAAGAATTACTTTTTATTTATTTGATATTGTCATTCTCACGACAAAGGCAAATCAATTGACACCACTCACAAAAAAATGCGACAAGCAAAATATACATACATACATACACTCGAAAAACATAACCCTCTTTCTTTCGCAGTCGGTTAATAATGCAAAGACGACTTCTTAAAGTCGTACCATATTGTAGTTAAGTTTTAGTAAAAAAACGTATAATTAATATAGTGTCTTATGAGACCAAAAGTTGATTGTACCATGTGGGAACCATCCGTCAAAAATATTATTATAATTAGCTACAGACAATACTAAATATATGTCAGTACCTACATACCAGACATTACCAGTGCGGTCCGGTGTTACTGTGATAAAAAATATTTGAGAATGAAATAAAAATATTTATGATTGAGCAGTTATAAAAATATTCATGTTAATTAAATGGCCAATTGGTTTCTAAAAACATTATGTTGCCACTGTAAAATATAACGTTACTAAGTGGTAAGTTAAAAGAGAGCGCTTAAAGGAGTTCTCTCTCTCTCCCTCCCTAAAAAAGCCTGGATGCCCCAAGGTCCAAAACTAGTCGATTACCCCCGAATAAGAAAGTTCAATTATATATAAATAAAGGTTATTACTATATTTTTGCCCTCTGTTTACTCTGAAACTATTGATCAAATAGTGATAAAATTTGGGTAGGGTGTTCTAGGGAGGCCCGAGTTTCTAGCCAAAAAAAAACCTGGATAAATACATGATTACAAGCACCGTTACATACGACCGTCTCTAGTCGATAACTGACATATTTGAGGAGTGAAAAGGCCTGCCAATAATGCGGCAGACCAAATATGCAAAAGGTTTTGATATCTGTTAAATTTACAAATAAATCATCTTTTTACATATTAAATAAAATTTTGAGATGTTATCGTCTCAAATTCATAGTAATATTTAAATGTATATTGTAAATTAAGCGTCAAAATAACGATTACAAACTGCTTAATCTAGCGATTACACATTCATGAGCGGTTCGTTTGATTTCATAAACTTTATATAATAGGTAGAACATTTGCTTAACAATTTACACAACGTAACGAATTCGTGGATTTATGTCTAATGCAAACTAAAACGATAACAAAACTTGAGAGCTCACTTTTATGAAACTATTAACTATATGCAGCTGACTGTACGTATGAGGCAATGGTTGGATCGGTAGCCTTGCCTATTAGCTTTCATCACGGCTAAACCACTACACCGATTTCAATTAAATTCAGCTTGGAGATACTTTGATTCTTAAGGAAGGAAATAGGCTTTTCTGCGATAACCGACACGCGGGCATAGCCGTAAACGAATACTAAACTATTTAAATAAAATTGAAACACAAAGATGTATGTGCGCGCATAACTTTCAATGGGCAGTATCAAATTGGATAATTAATTTTTTATGGGTTTTTTAATTACGGGACAAGGTATGTATACAAAAAAAATCATAAAATACATATAAAATATAAAAAAAACCCGGAGGTGTTATATTTTTTTACTCGTATACACTGTGGTCCTGCGGGAAGTTAAAATGGGCTTACTAATGTAGGTTTTTCGGTAATTCGAAAATGTTCCCGAAAATGTTCGCCAGTTGAGCTAGTACTTAATAATTTGTAAATTTTTAGTCTGCGGAGGTGTCGGAAACTGCTGTACAATATTTTATACGTATATGCCAGTAGCTATAACTCGCTGCGTTTACAACGCGTAAAAGTTTTCCTATTATATATTCTTTCCAATTCATAAATAATATTTTAAATCCGACTATTAGATAAAGATTAATGCGTTTTAAGAACAGCAATAAAAAAATGTTTGGCCTAATACATAAGTCAAAACAAGTTTATAAAGCATGAAGCGATTTTTACTGACACAAGGTCATTAGTATCGTTTTATATTAATATATTTACATTTTAACTTTTTTGTAAAACAATATTACTTAACATACTTAATCAACTAGTTATGCAGTAAAGTAAAAAGAAATATCTACAACTTTATTAACAGTAACTCTATGGTACCTGAATATCATACTTTTAAAAAGATTGGCCACGGGTTTCTTTGCCAGTTTTATATTTTTTTCATAAGGCTCGACGCAGTTTGGAAACTGGCAGTTATAGATCGACGCAAGTGGGCAGTAGAATATGGTGTTTTAATCTAATTTACCTTGACAGTTCAGTACATGCTGTGGTGTTTATTTATGACAATCTATGATTAACTGTAGCTTCAATTTAACGTTCAAAAATATTAGTGTCTCAATTGGATAAATGATTTGATTTCAATTTACATTTTAATGTTTGTATGATCTGCAAATATTCGTTTCGGAGTTTGGGAGTTTTCTATGTATAATATGTATGTATTTACAGAAAAAAGTATATAAGTATTAATATCAGTTTTCTAGTACCCATAGTACAAGCTCTGCTTAGTTTGGGACTAGATGGCGTTGTGTGTTAAAATGTCTGAATATATTTATATTTATTTATTTGTATTTATTTACAAAAAAATTGTCCAAAAAGAAAGTATTTTACTTATTTTTTTACTCGACTTCGGTGAAGCCAAAAGGAAGGGGAATAGTTTTGGCAGTCTATTTATGTTTGTATGTTCCTCCGTAGCGTTTAAACAACTAAATCAATTTTAACGGTGTCAATATATTCGCAGTAATGTCCCGGGTGACATAAGCTATAATTTTTATATCAAAAAACTAGCTGAAGCCACAAACTCGTCTGTGTCTCCCTTTGCCCATAGCGTGATGTTCTAAAGCGTGAACAAAGGTTACCACAAAAATGGTTATAGTGAGCCAACCTCAAAAGATAGACATATACAGTCAGATAATTTTCTTTGATCTTTTAAAGCAAAATAATTTTTTCGTATGTTGTTTTTTTGAATCTACAACCGTTTACGCAGCACACGCAATATAAGCTCTCAAGAGGATCAATTTTCCCCCGTTTTTCCAACATATTTCATTGATTCTCCGCTCCTTTTGATCGTAGCGTGATGATCTATAGCCTATAGCCTTTCTCGATAACTGGGCTATCTCACAATGAAATATTTTTTCAAATCGGACCAGCACTTCCTGAGATTAGCACGTTCAACCAACCATACAAACAAACTCTTTAGTTTTATAATATTTGTATAGATTTTACGTAGTCGGGTTCGGTTGTACTTATTATCACTTTTTTTTGTTAAATTTAATCACTATTAACACTTTAATATAAAAAAAACCTGCTTCGCTTTTTGCTAACAACGGCCGTGTATACGATGTGTCAACTTTAAATATGAAATTTAAATAATACTTTGCGTATAAATATTTCGTACATACATATTGTACGTACGAACTGCCTCGGTGGCGCAGTTGAAGCGTATGCGACTGCTGTTTATGAGGTCTCGGGTTCGCATCCTGGGTCGGTCCAAATGTTTGTATGATCTGCAAATATTTGTTTCGGAGTTTGGATGTTTTCTATGTATAATATGTATGTGTTTACAAAAAAAAAGTATTTATGTATTCATATCAGTTGTCTAGCACCCATTTTTTTTTTTTACGTGTTGGAATGCCTTTACGCACTTCGCTTAGCCCCCCCCCCCCCGCGGGGACAGGGAGTTCGCTTCGTGTGGGACTCCTGACTGACTCGCCAGACTACCCACTAAACCACCGCTTTCTTACGCCATCCGGACCCCTCCCAGCGCCTGCCCGCACTGAAGCGGGCTCCGTTGTCTTATGGTAAACTCTCAATTTAGGCGACGTACGGCACACGCGTAACGTCGCCCCCCGCGGCTGGTCTGTGAAGCGGATGGTGGGGAAAACCCATCCCGCCGGCCACACTCAGGGCGGCATGAGGCGCTGGTAGGCGCGCCTCCGCCGCCCGGTTCGCCGGCGGCGGATCGGGTCCGAGTGGAGATCGTCCTCCCGGGCCTTCTCCGCCGCCTCCTTCTGCGAGATGACTTCCTCTCAGAAGGTCGCGACCGCGGTAAAACTGCTCTCGCCGCCGGCCATGGAACTTATGACGGCCGGCAGCGAGAGATCTTCTCCGATGACTGCAGTGAGGGCCCGGCGCTGCGGTGCCCAAGCGGGGCACACCGCCAGCGTGTGCTGGGCCGAGTCCTCACTGCAATCGCAGTGGTGGCAGGCGGGACTCAATTCCCTCCGCGCGACCGAGTGCAGGTACTTCCCGAAGCAACCGTGCCCGGAAAGCACCTGCGTTAGTCGGAAGGAAAGGGTCCCGTGCTGCCGCCCTGCCCACTCGAGGATGACCGGCTGGAGCGCCTCCACGGAGGCGAAACCAGCACGTGGAGCCTCCAGCCGCGACGAACACCGAACCATAGTGGCTCGACGGGCGGCTTCACGCCACTCGCGTACCGCTTCGGGCGGAGGGAAAACGCCACTCTCTGCCCGGAATTCAGCCACCCGTCGATAAACTTCGGCGAGCACTTCCGCCTCCAAATCCCACGGGGGTGTACCGGCCAAGGCGCACGCCGCCTCGGTCGACACCGTGCGGTATCCGCGTATGGCTCTGACCGCCAATACCCTCTGAGGACGCCAGAGGCGCGCCTTATTCTGGGCGGTCAGAGCCGACGCCCACACCGGTGCGCCGTACAGCGCCATGTTGTCTAGCACCCATAATACAAGCTCTGCTTAATTTGGGACTAGATGGCGTTGTGTGTTAGATGTCCGCAATATTTATTTATTTAATATTTATTTGTACATAGAAAACACCCAAACTCCGAAACAAATATTTGCAGATCATACAAGCATTTAGTCCGGCTCAGGAATCGAACCGAACCGAATCACGGAGACGCTCATGGTATCATGCCACCAGCGGCCACCCATCCAGGTACTGACCGCACCGTCGTTGCTTACCCTTGGTGATTGTTTCTAATCACCGAGTGCAACTGGGCTATGAGCGCCTCATTTCTATTTAACTTACCTATTATTTGCGGCTGCGTTTTTCAGAAGACGTAAATGGTTGTTAATGTAAGCCCCAATATATGTGGCATAAAGTAAGGAAGACTTTAAGGGTTTTCTCACCCTTTGTCCGGACAATTTATTGCCGATAGGGTTCAGGTGAATGCTGTTATCGTGACATTTATAATAACAATCAATTGATTGGGGGCTATAATGCCTATTGTAATGGGGAAGTTGTATAGCTGAGGTAAGGTTCAAATGGAATTATAAAGGACAGGATCGATTATATTAGTATAGGGTGTATCAGATTAAAAATAAGTATACCTCAGTTAAATACTAGTCTTTACTGGTTGTTATGTAGAAACTTTACATGGAAAACTGGTCGTGATGTGTTACTCCAAAATATACAGGTGTACTTTCTGTTCCCTTACTCTCTCAATTAATTGGGGAGAGATCAGGCGCAGGAATAGCGGCTGTACGTGCTATCTGAGGCCCGGGGGTTAAGACCCCAACTTCCAAACCCCGGGTTGTTATTAAACATTTCTTTATTTAGAAAAACTAATAGTAATTATTATTCGGCCCGGGATTAGAACCTGAGACTTCTGGATTGGTAGTCGTATACGCTAATCACTTGATCAACGAGGCGGTTTTCTGTACGTAATATATTGCATCTCTTTTTATAGTCTTTGCATCTTATATCTAGTACGTAGTTACGTAGTTTTTCGTCAACTAGGGGGAAGTCAAAAGGAAGGGTTATATTTTTGGCAGCAAATGTATTATTATATGATTCACCGTGGCGCCGAAACTGAACCGATTATAATGACGAGGTTTCAATTATCAAAAAAAAATTACGTATTTCAAATATAGTTTTCTAAACTTTTTACCTTTTTATAATTAATTTTACAGTCAGTGTAAAATGATGTCACGGTGATTGTAGGCAATTAAAAAGCCGACTGTAATTTGCACTGGTTTTTTAATGTCTATAAGGATATATACAGTACAGAGCAGTGATCCCGAGCAATATGTTGAGGCGAGTGTTGTTAATACGTTGCATGTAGTGGGAGCCGCTGCGCCCGCGCCCCGCTTCTCGTTGCGTCTCCATCACCTGCGACTGCGCATCATTCGCGGTTCAGCCAGTTGAAACGACAGGCCCACCGCGATCTCGAGGATCGACGTTCGATTCTCGACAGTCAATAAAACTGTATTACTTAATATATTTGCATATCAGTTTGCGTTTATATAAACAAAAGGTCAAGATTAGTTTATTCAACGACTGTTTGTAATAATCCTTGAATGAACTTTGTATGGTCAGAGGCCATAACAAACTCGGTAAGTTTGTTTATGCTTATGCAATTATTACGGCGCATTTTAAGGAAAATTGTGGTTAATATTGGCAATACATATTAAAATAAAATCGTAACTGGTTGCTGTTGGTACCCTGATATATAACCATTATAGAAGAGGGTTTTATAAACGCAAAAAATAATGATTTTTAAAAATTTTGTCTGTTTGTCTGTTTGTGATCAAAAACTGCTTTGCCGATTTCAATGCGGTTTCACATTAGTGAAACCACATTGAAATTGGCATTAGCGTTGCAGTTTGCTCCATTTAGCGTTTAGTGCTGCGCTTCGCTGCATAAACTAAAAAGTTATATCTGTTTGAAAAATCACTGCGATAAACGACCTTTACGCATGCCAAGCCGCCTGTAAAAGACAGAGTTATGTACACATTTATGTAATAAAATGTTATGTTCATTCTTCTTCTGTATAATTTGTTTATAGGTTAGTTTTTACCTTCTCATCATCACCCGTCCACTGATATACATAAACTTGTAGTTTGGAGTTTTTTATATTTAAAGTGTGTGTATGGGGCTGTAAATGAGCAAGCCGTTCACTTGACGGCAAGTGACCCATGGTCACCTGCAACTCTTCGTGTGTGTAGTGTAGACGCTCTTCGAATCTTCCTCAAAATTAAGGAGAAGTATTGGGTTTAGACTTTGGTTACTCATTTGTTACAAGGAACCAAAAAATTAAAACCGACTTTCGCGACTTTTACAGATTGGGTTTGTGGTATAGCGAGTCTACCCGTAACCTTGAGCGGTATAACCCGTTTGAACGTCGGGATGTAGACGGTATCGTAACCTTGACAGCCTCGGTCCCGCAGTGATATCGTGTGCGACCGCTGTGCTCAAACGTCTCGGGTTTAATTCCCGGGTCGTATCAAATGTTTATATGATTTGCGAATATTTGTTTCGAAGTTTGGGTGTTTTCTATGTGTATAAAATGTATTTACAAAAAAAAAATATCACTTGTATATTACCCATAATACTGCTTGGTTTGGGATTAGATGTGCGAAATATTTAATGATCATTATTTTAAAAAAAATATCGCGAAGAAGTCCCGCTATACAACAAAAAAATATTTTTTTGGCAGTTTTCGGCTCACACTATTTATCCGGTAATGATTAGTGCAATGTTGGCTCAAACCTTGGCCCTAATTATATTTACCACATATTAGTCACCAATCACACATTGGTTCAACATTTTGTAACTTATTTCTCAATAATGACTTAGGATATAACATACTTAGGTTGGCTGAGTCACAAAAAGAATAAACGATTACATTTTAACTTGACAAACGATCTTTAAGTTACGTTTAAGTTATGGTATTTTTTTGTTCGCCAAGGTTAAGATATACTATGATCAGATTTATAATGTTTCGGTTATTCACGAGAACCGTAAAAATATGTTTTACGATCTACTGAAAAATAAAATTACACCCATTGTTAGAATTTGCTGTAAATTTTAACAACAAGTTTGTATTCTATTGTTTGTTCTAAAACAAGGTTTGGTCTTTTTAGATCAGCAATGTTTAAAGACGCCTCTGTAAATTGCGATTTATGCTGTGTATAGAATTATATCAAGTTTGAGAATTTGAAGATGTCTTGAGTGAGAGACTGATGTCAGGCGCTATAAGCAAGTAGAATTGAAGTCTGCTAGTAGGAGACTAAAAGAGTTTTTACATGTATATGTGACTCTACCATGCCTGATGGAAAGCATGTGCATAATCCAAGAGTAGTGATCATCGTACTCATTCCGAATGCAGATAATATAATAATAATAATAATAAATGTAATGTAAAAAAAACAAAAAATTATAAACCATTTATGCCTCGACTGCCTCTGTGGCGCAGTGGTGGGTTCGATTCCTGAGTCGGGCCAAATGTTTGTATGATCTGCAAATATTTGTTTCGGAGTTTGGGTGTTTTCTATGTATAATATGTATGTATTTACAAAAAAAAGTATATAAGTATTAATATCAGTTGTCTAGTACCCAGAGTAGAAGCTCTGCTTAGTTTGGGACTAGATGGCGTTGTGTGTTAAAATGTCTGAACATATTTATATGCCATGTTTTTTTTTGTATTTTCAATAAAGAAAAATTTTCATTCCATTGCAAACACCCAAACTCCGATATATATATTTGCCGATCATACAAACATTTATTCCTTCCCGGGAATCGAAACCGAGACCTCGTCCGTATTAGTTGCATTGTAATATTAAAATAACCGCTTTTTACTAAATACTATGTAAGTATTTATGCGCGGTATATATAATAAAATGTTGTTTTTTACAATTTTTTTCTGTCTGTCTGTCGGTCGGTCTGTCTGTCTGTTTGTTCCTGCTTATCTCTGGAACTGCCGGACTGATATTGACTAGCTCGGATCGGACTAGCTTTCCCGCGATATTACCCGCGGTATAAAGGTAGAACAATAACCGCGGGTAATATCGCGGGACTCAGCTATTACATAAGCCCTTTAAAAAGGGCTGTTATGAGACCTAATGTGAGTACTACCAGGCGCGTAAAAAATGGCTATTAAAAGATAATCTTGTATTTCTTAAGTACGTATTGCGGTTATATGTTGCGTTTAACATTTGTAACATTGTCGTTTCCGCTTAAAACATTCCACGGAAGTCTTTGTGATGTACTTCAATAGGTCAAGTAGCGACGTCAGGTGGTACGACAGTGAAGGGCAGCAATTATGCTGATATAAGTCAGTAGAGAAATATGCGCGTGTTAAGCGTATGATGAATTCTCACAAATCGGACTTAAGGGTTTCCCATAATACTGCTTACTTCGTAAGAACGGTTATATTACTCCAATCACCAACAATTATTCAGTTTATTTTTAATTTTATTATAATTATAATTATATAATATTTTATTTTATAATTAATCTTCAGTTAAATAGCCTCAGTCGAGTTCTCCGATCAGAATGCCCTCACATTTTGAAAAGAATAGCCTTAACACATTTCGTTCTCGAGTGTACGAAATGTGTTTATGAATCTGTTCTTTATAACCAATAAAGTGCTGGCATTTTGAATCGACTAACTTACTAATATTGATTAAAACATAAATCATATACAATCATCGATTAGGGTATTATAAATTGACTAAAATATATTTAGTTTGACTTACAAAGTTAAACAATATTGATAATTATAAATTCATTATAAGTGTGACGTGCGCTGGTAGCAATCTGTAAATGGATAACATCAGCAGTTCTAGTAACGAATACTCAAGAGTAACAATGAAGCACGTTATAGATTTGCGAGAGTAGATCAGAGCAATATAATACTTTATTTCTTTATAGTCAACGTTATTATTTCTTTAACTGGTTTGTTGTTGAACACATTCTTTTATTTTGCAAATATATGTCTACCTGAATATCTAATAATCCGAGAGTCGTATGCTTATATCAAACGGTTATAGAATGTTACTACTTGTAGAATAGTTTTATAGCAAACAATAACAATATTAACGCGATATCTTCTAATAGTAGTTTAAGCAAGAAAAATAATGTAACAAATAATCAGTTGTGTAGGCAAACTATAAAACAAAACTTCGTAGTCTTGCATAATATGATGATGTGGACATGCTCTGAATGTCAGACGATATATCACAACTATCTCGGTTAGCATAGTGATGTACCAAATGTGGAGTATGTAACTAATCGTCTAATTTAGCATCAAATCCAATTTAGTCGCTTTATTGATAATATCTTAAAATGTTAAGCAAATTAACGAAATCGTTTATAAGTATTTGTATTGCTTAATCATGTAAGAACCTCCACGTATTTAGATAAAATTTACTCATAAACGCATTATGAATATTCTGACAGACAATCTTGACTCGACTTGAAAAACTTGATTTGACATTTTGAGTTTGACACTCGGTGCGCTGGTGAAAAGTGATTTAACAGAATCAAAGGATACATATATATTAATACTTGCACAGCATTTCCACAGGACTAGACCACGACTAGAAGTCATCAAAGTATAACAATAAAAAGGAGAAAATTGTAAAAGAAGATGACGACATGGAAACCTTAGCACAATTTCTTCACATTATTTAATATCCTTAGTAATACGCATCATAGTGCGAAAGTCGGTTTATCAAGAAAAGTTTTATTAATTGAAAATGTGTGCATGACTATTAATTTTACCGCTAAAAAGTAGTATTTCCAATTGATAGCAATCATTACACAGCGATTGGTAATTTATCGACTAAAATCGATTGACAGGCTTAGGAATTATACAAGTCGCAGATTGCGTTTTAGCGATAGAACCGGCTTAGTAATTTTTTATATCTAAATAAATTTTTGTCCAAGGTTATATTAATTACAGTTTAATTAATAATATTATGCAGGTATAAAGTTTCTTACTATTTCTTACTTAATTTTTTGTCAGGATAACTTTATGTAATAAGTTTCTGATGTTTTTATACGTATGACGCAAATTCTTTTTACTTGTCTAGAGGCACGATAGATCAATTATTTATTATAAATTTTTTTTCTCCATTAAAAATCATTCGTATATAGTCTCACAGAAATGTTCTCATAGAAGCTGAGAGCAATGGTGGATATTTATTTAATTTCTGTAACCTATACCTCCCTCCGTCCCTGATGCCTCTTCACAGTGACTTCTTGCCTCTGGAGGAAGTTTAAAAGGGTGACAAAGGACTTGTGCCTGTCATGGACGATAGTAGACACTTTCCGTCAAGCGATACGTCTGTTCGCTTGTCTTTCCCTGTTGACGTAATTTGTTTGAAACGCTGTCAGTTTTCAACAAGCTTTTATTAGCTTAACCTGTGCCCAGTATTTATTTGTTTGTAACCTACTTTAGTGTGTTTTTTAGTTTTTTATACCATACTAGGGACCTGACCCGGCTTCGCATGGACGTCCTTTTCTGTGTATGGTCCTGCCAAAATTACTACTCTGCCTGATGGAAGTGGTCATCACACTACTTATTGCTCGTGCAGATAATACAAAGGATGGCACCCACACAATGGCGGCCTAGTGAAGCTTCAGCATCATTGGGCCCCAGTCTCGCACTTACATGAACACGACAGCATGAACACTGTCATTTGATCATGTCATCGATCTTCTGTGCGAAGATAGTACCGTCCTGATCGAGCCAGCCTATTCGTGCTGAAATCAGCCTGGCTCTACTACCAGATTAATTCTCGGATTATCTCCACAATAATATGCATGTATTACACATATAAAACTTCGTTTTACTTCACTCTATTGCTGTAAAATGCATTAAGTTTCGCTGAGTAGCTTAAAAGATCTAAGCGGAGCGATGAAAGCAACTTCATTTTATACCATGTGAAGACTTATTTGAGTAATTCTTTGGAGAGTAATATTATTGTTATTACTATGCAAATGTGCAAATAAAGAGTTTTGTATCTATTTATCTATATATATATATATATATATATTATATACCATGAAACATAATATTGTATCACATTTTTATTAATTAGAACAAAGGTAAATCATCATAATACATAATCGTAAGAAATAACCTTTTGCGTCATTTTGTTTGAAAAATATTTAATTTAAAACATTTTAATTTATATTTTTAGAAGTAGATAATTTCTTATTCTTTTTTACCCCCTTAGGAGTAGCATTTCTGAACTTCCTTTCTTAGTGCTCACTTACGTTATATAACTTACATGCAAAATTTTAGGATTTTAGGTTCAGCTATGTTCAGCTGGGTATCTTAGTCAGTTATCTTCCTTAATTAAATTTTCCTCTTGCATCACTCTGTCTATTTCTGTAAACTGCGTTAAAATCCGTTGAGAAGGTTCAAAGATCTAAGCGTACAGACAGCGGAAGCGACTTCGTTATATAAGTACCATGTACAGGAGATAAGTTAACAACAACTGGCCAAGGTTGTTGTTAAATGCTCACTAGATTATACCACTTTATTTTTAGCTGACTGCTTCAGAAGAAGGGTAATGTTTTTAGTATAGCCATACACTTAAGATCTTGAATAGCTAAGTATACTCTAGGGGACTTTCATGATTACCTTCCACTGTTAACGGTAAGCAACAGCGCAAGCAAACAAAGCAAACTAGTTAGTTTGTATTTTAACAATAGTAATTACAATGCCACAAGCGCAAGTTGACCCACTACTTTGATCCCTCATCTTTAATTGTGAGACCTATTAGTAGAAAATGTAAATGTAAATTGTACTTTTTAGATGATCACTATTATCATTATCTTAATACACGCATTTATCACTCAATGCAAAGCATAGAGGTCACATAAATTCTTACAAAACCACGTTCACGATTAAGAAAAGCGCAAATATGCAGAGAATATATGTTTTTTATTTAAACCGATGAAATCCACATAACATGTGGAAGATATAAGTCTGTGAAATCAAAGGATAAACATAAAGTGTGCTAGTGCAGACACAGGTTATGTCAGTATCGTAATCTCTATATATTTTAAAGAACCAGTTAAAAATAAACGTTTAAGAATAAAAATAACATGTCTGTTTATATTACAAACTTTTATTTAGTTTAACCTGTCCCGATGTTTGTCTGTATTCAATGCCTGAAAATAAAGTTGATCCAGTTTCCGATTTGCGATTGAGTTAAATTTTTAATGTCCCTTTAGTTCTGATGACGATGCAATTATATTTAATCGGTTTTATTGTTAATTTTAAATGACCGCTGTAACAAAATGGCGGCTTACACATTTCTGAAAAACCCACCCAATGTTTAGGCTTAAAATATTTTTTTGTTATTGACAAGTAATGAAACTGTTTTAAAAACAAACCTATTTAAATAAATCACTTGTTTGTTTAAATTCTTACAAACAACACCAACCTCGTATCAAGTTTGATATTATCTTATGTTCTAATACGAAATCGTGACTGGCTTCAACTCTGTGAGTTTGTTGCAACATTAGTTACGGATTTTAAAGGTTTTAACATTTGGATTACTTAGAAATCTTGTATTTAAATTGGTTGAGAAGATATTATTTGTTCCTCTAACTGTCTATTGATTGAACTATACAATGCATTACTCATATAGTTGAACAATTATAGGACGATTGAAAACTTAAAGACACATACTGTGCAGTAAACGTTTGAAATCCATTTTTCAGGAATACCGATTGTATTAATTTTTTTAATGTTTCCTGTTTTCTAAAGTCCGAATGACTTAGTGTAAAAGATAAAGTTTATCAAAATTAAATATTTAAAATTGAAAAATGTGTTAATTTGTTGTGTGGGATTCCACAGCACATTTCTATACTGCAACTCCAATGGTTTACGGAAGAAAATTTACCGTCTTATTTGGTACTTATCGTAATAGCATGACCTGATGACACGAAATCTTTTTAAATTGTAGCCTATCTGTAATTCTAATGTATAAGCTATACTACTGTAACGTTTCATTTAAATCCATTATGTAGTTTTAGCGTTAAAGACTAACAAACATACAAACATCCTCACAAACTTTCGCATACATCACAAACTTATACTATAAGTGGGATAGGATTGGTACCTTTTGTTTTATGTAAGAGGGGGTAATATATTAATTTTATACAAGTAAAACCTAACTCAATGCCTTAAGAAAAAAAGCTTTCAACTATTGGCAAGCCGTACTTTCCCACATTTTAGTTGTCTCGACCGAAATGATACAATCGTCTCACAGAAAACCGATGTTAAGTTAATTTTCTTGTTTATTTTAACTCTTCCCCTTTAGAGGTTTACAATTAAACTAGGGAAGGGCACTCAAAGAGTACCCATGTACTGATCCCTCTTGAGTACTAGGATTCCATGGCCCCAAATCACCTGATAAATGACCGTCTCAGTTGACCTGTCTGAAAAAACTGTAAAAAAAGCCAGTGCGCTTGCATTTAAAAATAAAATATCATTCATCTATAGCTCCAAAGTTTCGTACTAATGACTGTTGGTAAAAAATATATGTAATAAACTACAAAAACATCTTGAAGTCCATCATCTGTAATCTTGGATTGTTTTTCAATTTTTTTCTAAACTTAATGAGCGTGGGCGATCATCGTAATAGGACGCATACAACACTAAAAATATATCCATCGTGTTGCCAACATCGTACAATAAAAAAATATAGATATAAAAGGCGGTTGACCTGCCAAGTACAATTTGTCTTTCTAAATCGGCGAACATTTTCGGCGAAGCTGGGGTTTCCGAATGGTTGCGCATTTCGCTGTAATGTGACTGCGAAAGTGAATATTGCTGTCATATTTGCCGCCATTTATGTGTTCAGTGCAATCTTTTGATAACATATACGCATATAAAATCTTTGTTACATTCTCATTTCCATCTAAATGGAACCTTATCCACTTACTTCTAATATACGTACATAACTAGATCGGTAGATAATATACTAGTGCAAGTCTTAAAAAATAGTGTCCTACAGTTGGCAACCTACTAAATGTCTTCGTCCCCCTGTGGGATTCATTTGGGATTTTCGTACACCCCGATCCCCTAAGGGATCTTCTTGGATTTAATTGCTATTTTGATCCCCTAGGGGATCTTAGCATTGGATCTTAGTAGACGAAGCCTACTAAATTAACTCTCTCCCGCTGTCACTGTGTGTGTCTGTTTTGTTGTAGCCGTCGCTAAATTCGCTCGCTCGCTAAAAAAAACACCATGCACACCAGTAAATAAACTTGTCCGATTTGTATTTTTTTTGTGCAACATTCCATGTAGACGAAAGGTTTTCACAGAAATTGTAAAATGAAGTTTAAAACACGAATATGTACAAAGAGGCGCCCATAGCCTAGTTGCACTCGGTGATTAGAAACAATCACTGAGGGTAAGCAATGACGGTGCGGTCAGTACCTGGATGAGTTACTGCTGGTGGCATGTTACCATGGGCGTCTCCGTGATTCGGAGGTCACGTTGAACGTTCGGTCCCGGCTGTTATCATGGGATGTCGTGAAGCTTTGTTGGGGACCTTTGGGCGGCTTGAAAGCATCCAACGGCAAGATTACGTAGCCACAACGTAGTCTTGCCAGTCCCCAACCCGCACTTGGCCGGCGTGGAGACGTAATGGCCTTAATCCTCTCCTGAGAGGAGATACGAGCACTGTAGTGGGACATTATGGGTTGTTGATTGATGTACAAAGAGTGGCTTTATCGCTTATTGACAATCTGTTGCAGTTACTTTAAGTAACCTTAAGATAAAAGTCAATTTTATTAATATAAATTATAAATTAAAATGCTTAAAATGAAATAAAACATGTACAAATTCTACAATGTATAGGTTTTATAAAACTTTATGACTATTTTGCATAAAGGAAGACATTATTGTGTGTGCCTTTATACAAAATGCATATCATTTATATGTTTTTACTGTATAATGTTTATATATTTTCCTAGGCATTTCCAGACCATTCTACAGTAGTCGACCTTGGGACGTAGTAATTTTATACACTAGTTGCGCCCTGCGGTGTTAATCGTGGTTGTTTTCGTACCTAAACAACAACATACGCGGGTAACACCCGGAAGCTAGTTTAAAGTAAAAGTAGATTAAGTTACTTCTTGTATCATTAGATATTTGCCAATGAAAGTCCGGTCAAAATCGGTTCAGCCGTTCTAAAGATTAGCCGATTCAAACAGACAGATAAAAATTGAAAAGAATAAGTTTTCGTATAAGTAGGGTATAGTGTATTCAGTGAAAAGCTGTTAATTTAAAATGGGCTTTCGGTATCCTCTCTCACTCGGTGAAACTCAGCGCAGGCGCTGGTGGTCGAGCCAGCCCATGCATGCTCTCACACGGTGAAACTTTAGTGCCATCTAACGGCGACACACCGAAGTAGGGAGTAACTGCTAACCTGCATTGCGATATTAAAAGTTATACGAACTTTTAATATCGCAATGCAACACTGATTAACATTATATCACTTGTAAATATTAATTGTATAGATAGCCGTACGAATTTTGAGTTCAAGGGACGTAGCACCCGTTCTAATTAAAAAAGTCAATGTTTAAAGTTGTTATTTTTCTTCTTAAACAATACTCTTTTTCCTATAATTTACTATAAGTTTTCATAATAGCTAAATATTCAGAGGGCTGGCAACATCTGATTTCTAAATTTAAGGTCTAACTAATAAGTCAACTATTAATGAAGGATTTAAAAATGAATTAACATACTACAAAATATGCGTAGATAGCTTATTTCAAGCCTTTAAAGAAGTTTTTTTTTATTTTGTTTCTCCGTAACACAAATATCTATGTCTAATTATAAATAAAAATAAATCACCGAAATGTTTGTACGTGCATAACTTTCGATCGGCTGCATTAAATCGGATTATTCTTTTATTTATGTGTTTGGTGTTGTCAAGAGAAGGTTTGTATAAAAGAAACCTAGTAGTGTTATATTTTCTTAGCCAGCGACTACACACTACGCGTGTAAAGCTGAGACGGGCATGAATATTAAACTAAGATTTCGGAAATTTAGAAAATATTCACGAAATAAATATACAGTACGAAGATCGCCGGGTCAGCTAGTTTTAACATAATTAAGCGTGGGAGAGCGACGCTTCGGCATGCTTGGGCCGGCTCGACCGAAGTGATACCACGGTCTCACAGAAAACCGGTGTGAAACAATCCTTGCGCTGTGTTTTACCGAGTGAGTTAGGATACCATAATCTAACCCTTCCCCTCATCCCCCTACCCATACCCCAAGGCCGGCAACGCACTTGTGACGCCTTTGGTGTTACGGACGTCCATGGGCGGTGGTAATCGCTTACCATCAGGCGATACAAAAAAAACATCAATTTTTTGTTAAATAACAACGGAAAATTAGATGAGTAACCAAATTAAAAAAGCAATTATATGTAAATCGAACACAGGTGTATAAAGTTGATAATTTGCTGACAAAATAATAATTTATGTCGAACCACAGGTGGAGGGGAATTCGCTCGGTTGTGGAATAATACATTATTTAATATAGTTAGAAGGTACATAAATGAGTCAATACAAGGCTATGGCGTATGTGCAAATGACGTATCAACATTGTTTGTTGCAACTTAACGCTACATAAAGAAGTTGTTCAAAACTTATCTTGTTTTTAACATAAATATACTAGTCTTGACGTAAATCTCACCGTATAAACTCTTGATATTGAAATTTTAAAATTTCAAAAGGTAACCTCCAAATTAAATTTTTAGTGTTCTAAAATTAAACGCGAAGACTGTCAAGGTTTTTTTTTTGGTAGACTTTTATTCAAAATTAATAACTAAAAATTTTGAAGAAAATTATTATATCCTACCATTGAACACTATTAGGTATAATAATTAATACTTTTAACTAAACTTGACAGCCTTCACATTTTATTTTAGAAACGAATCATCATCACCATCATCATCATCAGCCTATCGCAGTCCACTGCTGGACATAGGCCTCTCCAATTTCACGCCACTTAGTTCGATCTATGGCTTCTCGCATCCAGCTCCTGCCAGCCGTCTTGCGCAAATCATCGCTCCACCTGGCTTGTGGACGTCCTACACTACGATTGCCGAGACGCGGTCTCCACTCAAGAACTCGTTTACCCTAACGGTTATCGGTTCTTCGGCAAATGTGGCCAGCCCACTGCCACTTCAACTTGCTAATCCTGTGGGCTACGTCGATGACCCTGGTTCTTTGTCGGATCACCTCGTTTCTAATGCGATCCCTTAGAGAAACGCCGAGCATATACCTCTCCATTGCACGCTGAGCGACTTTGAACTTATGGACCAGTCGAACCGTAAGTGTCCACGTTTCGGCTCGGTATGTCATTACGGGTAGGACGCACGCATTGAAGACTTTCGTCTTTAGGCACTGTGGGATCGATGATGAGAATCGAGATCGATATTTCAGGTTTTTAGAAAGGAAAATTAGAATGAATTACCAAAAAATGGGTATTCTAAATTTAAAATATGACTAATATATTTTCATTCATAATGCTTGGAATTCTATTCTACTATTTACAAGCTTCAATTTTAAGAAACTGTACGTTTTGGTCTGCTCAGTAAGACATTAAATAATTTTGAATTTAAGAATATTTATTTGAAAAACTTACCTGATGTCATGACTTCATTATTATCATAGTTAACAGCCCTTAATATTCCCTGGCTTCGCCGTAGAAAGGAGTTTTGACCTACTATACCACGCTAGAAAGGTTTAACACGCGATTTAAAATTATCGAGAATAGATCTTAAATTCTTTTCAATAGGCTTCAAAGTAGCATTTTTTTTTCTTCAATTTAGTTTTATTATCCAGTGAAAACACGTCATGGGGGACTGATGGATGTTATTTACTCACCAACACATAGCTGGATGTTCGTTTGTTGAGGATGTGTTAAAATAAATGTACAGGCTTAAAAGCTAGTTGAAAACAGTGTACTTATTTGTGTATATATTTCCTTAAAACAAGAATATAGTATTGAATATTGTCTTTGCGCATAAGGCGGGTAGTTTATTAATTACCTGTAGGGCTTAAAGTGTATTTAGTATATCTTTTTGATATTACCATCTAATGGTAGCAGGTTCAATTACACGCAATATGTTATAATTACAAGTTGTAAGCTGTAAGTGCTCTAACCTTTACCAACAAAGATATGAAACGTCATCCTATTGTTTAAGTGAGATATAATTATAAAATGAACTCAACCATATTTTTTCGCAGTCAGTAAGTACTTATTGTAACTAGTATGCTAACTTTATTTGTTGAAGAATCACAAAAAAAAACAAACGAATATTTGCAAAATACATACATAAGCACAAATATTTACATGCACATACATAACACACACAAACATAGATACATATAACGCGCAACACACACATCTATTTAAACGGTGTGGGTCACCATGCTGCCAGCATTGTTTGCATTCGCAATAAGTAGGTATGGTGATCACTACTCTTGGATTCAGTTTATGCTTTCCATCAGGCAGAGTCAATGAGACAGGTTCAGAAAAAAAAAATAGAGATGTAAATCTAGGTATTTGACCAAACTGGGATCGACCGTTAACACAGGATAATAGTGGACACCTTTCATAGTGGAATCTGGGAGAAATAAGGTTCTTTATTCGTTTAGACATTTTCATGTGTCATACATAAAATGATAATACATACATACAAGTACACAGACGTCCTTTCCCCCACCACTCTCCTCATCCCCTAAAGGCCGGCAACGCACTTGTGTTGCGGGTGTCCATGGGCGGTGGTTATCGTTTACCATCAGGCTATATGTCGACTACATAAAAAAATACAGATTTAATTTTAGCCATTTAATGTGACCTGCTCCTCCGCTTCCATATAAGCACAAAGTTAACCTCCCATATTTCGATCGCTAGCCTTGTATAATCGATACTATTAACATTTTTTTACTAGCAACCCGCATATAAGGAAGACGATTAAGGCTGACACTGAACTTATGGACTTTTATCGAGACGCCTAAGCCTTGACATAAATTTAAAAAAAAATTGAGCAATCGTTTCGACGTGAAATAAATTGAGTAATGGGGTTCTTATGAAGCAAATATTATGTTATATGTAAATTAATTACTTTATGCCTACCTTCGGTAATATTTCAGGTTTTTACAATACAAGGTTTTTGTATTTATTTGTATACCAGAACAAGATAAAATGACATAAGTATTGTCCTGTTCAAATGTTTTCTTTTCGGTGTCATAAAAAAGCCCTTTTTTAGAAAGGTTAAACCGACTTCAAACATTACTAAATGGGTACGAAAATTAAATAATTACATATCTAATTGGAACAAGCTAAAATTTAAAATTTGAAAAATCCCCTACCTAAACACTTTATTGAGTAATCATATGCCAATAATACCTTATATCATTTGGAAAAAAGCTGATACTCTTACACTGCTGGACTGATATACACTAAACATAGCTAAGAACTACCGCAAGGAAACTGGCTTACAAATGAAAAAAACCGCCCCAAAATCGGTCCATTGGTTTGAGAGCTACGATGTCACATACACACACACACACATACACACACACACACACACACACACAGACACGTGACACACATACAGACACACACACACAGACATAGACACATGCAGACATACACACTTATATACAGACATTCTCGTCAAACTTATAGCACCCCTCTTTTCGCGTCGGGGGTTAAAAACTAAAACAAGTGCGACGCACGTAGATTATAGCAACGGAAATATTCTTGTCTGTTTAAAGTCGGTGCCAAGTCCGATGCTCAAAAGGGTCTGTGCCAGCCTATATATATTATATAATATTTTGAATATTTTTGACATCTAACACATAATGCCATCTGGTCGCAATTAAAACAGAGTTTGTATAATGGGAGCTAGACAACTAATTTAAATACATATATACTTACACCAAAACATAATTCCACCGAAAAATATATATGGTATTTACTATTTAATTATATATTTGTGTTGGGAGGAAATCGAACCTTTGACCTAAGGCTCTGAAGTCAGAATCTCGAGCGTATCAGGCTATCACACTGCTATAACTATAAAATGGCGTGTTCGATCGACAGAACACGATTATTAGAAATAATTGGCATCACTTTTTTAACAGAGTAATGTTCTTATAACATGTGCAACCGGTTTAAAGATATGTACGATCAGCAATGAAAGTTGTTAAAACATGTAATAACAATATTAATAAATAAAAGACAAGTAAAATTATATTTTAATAACAATAAAGCCTCGATTAAATATTTAATAAGCTTACGTTAGAAGGCTAGATCAAGATTCTGATAAAGAAGGCATTTCTCCACGGCCCGTATAGTGACGAGGTTCCTGTCTTTAGAGTCCAATTCACCGGTTTCTGAGTAACTGTACCAGAAGTCGGTGGTCTACTTTTTTATATTTTGATTTCTATTCCTTATATATTAAAAAAAATATGTATAAACAAAACCAAACGAATGTTTAATAATATAATATAACCCTTCCGTCGGCAGCGACTCAAGGAATTTCATAAAAAGATTAAAGAAGAAATGTAGAAGCCGATTTTTATTCCTGTTGCTCTATTCTACTCTTTGTTGTTTTCTTCACAGGGCAACCATAGTATAGAATTTTTAAAATTTGATTTCGGGTAGTTGGACTCTGAAGTGTACCTAAGTTGAAAAAAAAAGATTACTATATATTTTACAAGAGACTTTTTTTTCCAACCGTACTTAAGTTACTTGACCGCAGTTGACGTCAGTAGAAATGCGTCAGCAAGATTAACGTACCCGCTATTCGACGTATCGTTTTATTTTCCATAACATAATAACAAAGTACGGATAGTATTTTATCTCAGTGCTATTAAAGAGTTAATCTGTTTTAGAATATTTATTTTCCCTAAACTTAATTAATATACTAGTCTTGAAATAAATTCTAAGGGGAGTGGCGCCACATACAGGTCTCACCTAGTTCGGGAGTGAATGCTGTTCGTAATTTTTTTGACCCTACAATGGGGTACTGTAAACATTTTTTGGAAAGGTTACTCAATATGATCCTGAAGTTATACTGAATATTCTATTTCTTATAACTTCCCTCAAATTATTAGTTTTCAATAATTTTGGGAAAATAAGACTGAATGTCTGTAGTGCATATTGTTTAACTAACTAAACTTTATACTAATGCGTTGTAAAACTATTATTTTAATATTGATTATGTTCCCGAATGAATGATGTACCCTATTGTCTAGTCTGTTTAAACATATGAACAGCAATTTTGTAAACATTTTTCTGAGAATAAAATAAACATAAAAAAAATCTTATTGAAAACTGTAGACATTGTTAGACTTAATAAAAGATTTCATGAAAATATACCGCTTGAATACAGGTACCCAGAAATAGAAACTATGATGAATTGACTTGGCTTAAATCGCCCAAGAGGCGCTCATAGCCCAGTTGCACTCGGTGATTAGAAACAATCATCGAGGGTAAGCAACGATGGCGCGGTCAGTACCTGGATGGGTGACCGCTGGTGGCATGTTACCATGAGCGTCTCCGTGATTCGGAGGTCACGTTAAGCAGTCGGTCCCGGTTGTTATCATACGATAACAGTCGTGAAGCTTAGTTGGAGGCCTTCGGGCGGCTTAAAAAACATCCAACGGCAAGATTTACGTAGCCACAAGTATTCTTGCCAGTCCCCAACCCGCACTTGGCCAGCGTGGGGACGTATGGCCTTTGGGCGACTTTTGCCCAATCTGGGTGGAGCCAGTGTCGCAACGCGCAGCCTCTTCACGGGGGTCGTCCGGTCAATGGCGCTGTACGGCGCACCGGTGTGGGCGTCGGCTCTGACCGCCCAGAATAAGGCGCGCCTCTGGCGCCCTCAGAGGGTATTGGCGGTCAGAGCCATACGCGGATACCGCACGGTGTCGACCGAGGCGGCGTGCGCCTTGGCCGGTACACCCCCGTGGGATTTGGAGGCGGAAGTGCTCGCCGAAGTTTATCGACGGGTGGCTGAATTCCGGGCGGAGAGTGGC
>PKRV01001304.1:396455-455996 GCA_003709505.1 Hyphantria cunea | reverse complement strand
AAAAAAGGGGACGTATGGCCTTAACCCTCTCCTGAGAGGAGACCCGAGCCCAGCAGTGGGACATTATGGGTTGTTGTTTGTTGTTTTTTTTTAAATCGCCTAGTGGTTTGGCGGGCTCTGTGTATTATGGGTTTGATCCCCACATGATACAACATTTTGTGCCATATGTAAATTGTTCTTTGGGTTTGTTCTTGTTTTTTAAAAAGAGAACGCATATCCTTAACATACTTGAAACGGGCACAAAGAACACCCAGACTCAACAATTTGTGGATCACAAAAAGTGCCAAGTGCACTTTGTGCATTAGAAAACGGCGTGGCGACCGCTTAAACCACTTTTTTTTACCTGTGGAAACCCCCTCGGGCCTTCACCCCACCGGGGCTTGTGGCGGGGCGGTGTGTCGGAATCGAACCGACTAAAACCACACGGTGTGCCACTCTGCGCCTGAGACGGGAGAGATCAAAACCGCTTTCTTACGCCATCCGGCTGACCTATCCCAATCAATTGTGAGAGTAAAGGTACAGAAAGTGCACCTATATATAAAATACATAATGTATTTTGGAGCAGTACATCACGACCAGTTTTCCATGTAAAGTTTCTACATAACAACCAGTAAAGACTAGTATTTAACTGAGGTATACTCTCCTGAGACGGGAGAGATCCGGGAACCGCTTTCTTACGCCATCCGGACCAACCGCTTAAACCACAAGGCCTACGTCATGTATGTTTTAGTAAAGTCTCCCGCGACACAGAATTTATTTCTAGGGCGGGGGTTATCTTTAACTAACTAATAAATGAACACAGAAAACATATTAACATATTTTTAAATTTTATAACCATTGAATTATAAGTAAATTACACCTAGTTAGACACAGAATGATGGCCGCGCTAAGCACACATGCTCAGTGAAAAAACAATTTTGAAAAAGACATTTATGATATGACGGGTACCTTGAAGAAATAGCCCAGAGTGATAAGACCGCCGATTGTTACATTTACATATTTTGTAACTCCTTTAATTATTGTTTTATATTATGTATACAATAAAGATAAAGAAATAAATGAATTACCTTTATTTCCAAAATAGTGTAGTAGATATGACTGACATGATTTACAACCGAATTAAGACCACTGGGCGGCTACTAGTACTGATTCTAGATGGTTTTTTTTTTATAAATAACGGTTCAACAGATCAAATAATCACCTAAGATATAATAAATAACCGCTTATAATACATAATATATTTGTAATAGACCGATATGAATCTACGACTTTAGCTTTAACAGTTTCGGTCATTAACAACTAGTACATACCAGCCGACTCTGCCAAGAGGATCTTTATTAAAAACAATTAATTAAATATACGGTCAAACAAAAGGTCAAGATTAGTTGAAATAACATGAGATGTCAGAATGTATGACGTCAGAAAGATGGGAAAAAAACCGTGAGTAGGAACCCACAAAGGCTATAATTTGCTCAGTTTAATTTGCATATTAGAAATTAAATACAGGTTTTTTTTTTTATGACGTCATTTACCGGTAAAATAAGACGTCAATTGTACGGAATTTACGTTCAAAAATACGGTCAAAAGCACGAAGATAAATTTATGTAATTTTTAAACTTTTAAACGAGCAATTCTTGTATATATTTAATTTGAATATCGGAAACACCTCTAAAGATTTTCATGAAATTTAGTATGTCAGGGATTTCGGGGGCGATAAATCGATCTATCTAAATAGCATAGCTCGGCCATTCGGGTACTTCTAGCAAATTGAAACTTTGACATGGCTTCAGAATGAATGCTTTTTTGAAAGCAAAGTAGACCACCTATCATTTAGTATCGGTTTAAAACAAGCATTTGAAAACGTTTCAAGAAGGTAACATACACAGGATAAAACATGAGTAAATACAGAACTAAGAGAACGCAATATAAACAATTATAGTGCCCTGTTTAATATCAGAAAAGGCGCCTACGTCAGCATAGTGTGTGCCTGAGTGATTGCAGCGCTGGTACATATTATGATAGGGTCTAAACACGGTCTTTCCGTGAATGGTGATTTATAATTTGAAGGGTATTTGATTTATTATAGTAATACTCCCTTTTTATATCTCTCTTGGTTTTAGTTTTTTGCTTATTCTACTACAAACGAGAAGAAACAGCCGAAACGTTATATTTCTTTTGAATAATTAAATTTATATAGCTTGCACTTGAGTCACATGTCTCAGCTCATATTCAAAGTTTCCTATCCAAGGAAAACTCTAATAAATCAACGAAGAAACTTATTAACGAGTTTCACTTACTTATGTACACAAACAGATCGCTGATGATGTATTGGCAAATATAATATTGAACAAACAACTCAGTTAAGTTACATGTTACATGTACAAACAAGTAATTGTATAAGACTAGCTAATATTGTATTATATACTTATGAAATTTCTTGGCCCCCCAAGCTAAGTTGCATTCTACAAACGTAAAGGTTCATTGAAAACAATCTATGGGGATACCATCTCTCAACGCTAAGTCACGTGCTCAAAACAGAATATTATTCAATAATACAAGAGATTAGCTGCGTTTGCGATTGTAGACAGATAATCGATGCAAAACACTCACACACAATCGCTTGGTAACATATTATGCTATTCACATACCTAGTTGAAAATTTTTTTGTATAAGAAGCTAAGAACCTTATCGTACATAAACTAAGGCTTTTAAAGAATTTTGCTTTGCCATTCAGACAAGACATAAGCTTGAATAAAATTAAATTCCTAGTCTTTATTTTTCCCAAGATTAATTTGGGTCAGCTACTGGTTCAGCCGGTTTTTACCAGAATATCAGTTTTTACCCAGAGGGACTCGCATCTAATATTTGTAAACATACATGTAATGGACACAAATAACACCCAGACTCAGAACAACAGTTAGTGAATCACACAAAGTATTGTGCTATGTGGGATTTTAACCATCTACACTTGGCGCAGCAGAGAGCGGCGTGGCGACCGCTGAAATCATTAGGCCAACCGTGCAGTCAATATACATTACATTTATTTAGCAGTATATGAGAATATTTATCTTAAATCTCCATGTTATACATATAAGTCTGTCAGTGTGACTCTACTCTGCCTAAAGGTGGTGGTCACCATACTCATTGCGAATGGACGAACAATGCAACATGGTGACCCGCACTATGGTGGTTATTGTGACGCTTTTGCATCATTGGGCCTCTGGTCTCGCACTTACTAACGGAATACGACATCACGAATGCTGTCATGGTGACTGCCTTGGTGGCGCAGTGGTAGCGTATGCGACTGCTGTGCTAGAGGTCTCGGGTTCCCAAACTAAGCGGAGCTTGTACTAAGGATACTAAACAACTGATATCAATACATATATATACTTTTTTTGTAAATACATAAATATTATACATAGAAAACACCCAACCTCCGAAACAAATATTTGCAGATCATACAAATATTTGGTCCGATTCAGGAATCGAACCCGAGACCTCTAGCACAGCAGTCGCATACGCTACTACTGCGCCACCGAGGCAATCATAATATACTTAGATACTTCCATATATTTTACATTTAGTGAAAGCTGTGAATTAAATATTAAAATTGACACTTTGAATATATTTATTTGTATAGAATTACGGTATTTACTAGTCACGAAACGTTTGAAATCCCAAAATTGAAATTGAAATCCCAAACGAACATTTGAATTTCAAAGTTATAGTTGTTTCAAATTCCTAAACTTGCATAGTTTAATATAAATAATTATTATAATCGGTATGTTTTTGTTTACCGGATTTCCATGCACCTTGATAGCGATCACGGTTGGGCTGATATAGCCTCGTAGTGTTTTTTTTACGTGGTGGAATGCCTTTACGCACTTCGCTCTCCCCCCGCGGGGACAAGGGGTTCACTTTGTGTAGGGCTCTTGACTGACCCCAGCCAGACTACTCACTAAACCACCACGGTGTGCCACTCTGCGTCTGAGACGGGAGAGATCCGGGAACCGCTTTGTTACGCCATCCGAACCCCTCCCAGCGCTTGAGCCTCGTAGTGCTGCATTAACCCTTTCATTTAAATATTGATCCTAAGCGTAAAATATAGACAGTATTTACACGTAAGCATCAAAAAAATCTCCTCGTAATCCTTCACTGTTAGCATTCCCTGAAAACTGACGTTGTATGCTGGTTACGACAAATCTCGATCTAAAACTAATTATAATTTATATTTCTTCTAGCTGACACATGCAACTTCTTCTGAGTTTCAATCATGCTTCACTCCTATTGATCTAAGCGTGATGGTAACTATCTTATCTTAAGTACATATCAAAATCGGTTAGATAGTTTCGGGGTTCACCGCGAACAACAACGGGACTCGAGAATTATATATAATAACTAGCTGACTTGTCAAACGTTGTATTGCCATAAAAATAAAGTGGGTCACCCTTATCATGTAGGGGACATGATAAGGGTGACCACACCACCACACACTATATGAAAAATAGATGTTGGCCGTCTCTCAGACCTGCCCGATATGCACACAAATCTTCATAAAATTCGGTCCCACTATTTCGGAGGAGTTTGTTAATAAACATCACAACGCGAGAATTTTTTATATTAAATAGATTAAACAGCGAAGACCTTCTGTGGGATTAAGTTAATTAAATTACATATAAAGTATCAAGCTAATCCCAATAGTAAAATAATATAGGTTTGTGCACAAATAGAATTTCAATAAAGTTTATGACATTTTAACTTTTATATCGGCAATAAGCAAGCTCCGCTATTACGTAAGTGTGAAAACAATTATAGAAGCAAAATGCGCTTAGCGCGAAATTGTCTATTCGTCAATGGATTTATGTGATTATGTATGATTGCATTGCATTGCTTTAATATGCTACTCCTGGACATAGCCCTCTATTTAGAATGAGGTTTTGGCGTACTAAAACACGATGACAACAGGAATTGGCTTACGGAACATTCAAGTTTTACGTCGGTTTACAATGCTGTTGTCCTTTGATGAATAGGAATGGTGCCACTTTATATTCTTAATACGTCACCACAAAGAGCTATGTAAGATTTTAAATGACCAGCTAGAAGTTTACAGCTAAAAGCATAACTGCAAATTATATGTAAATATAACAATGTATCGACCATTCTGTTTATCAGTAACGTTCTAAAGTAATCTAAAAATCACTAAAAATAAGTTTTGTTCTGTCAAACGACACTCTAAATGTCAAAGGTTGACTTAATTTAGGTACGTCACACTAAAAATTATAATTACTTCACCAAAATTCTTATTCTTTAAAATTATATTCTATCCTCTCGGATAGAAGATAAGTATGTCAAAGATCGACTCTATTTGTTTGTGTCTAAGTATTATTATCTAGAATAATTAATATATCTATAATAAGCTTTTGCCGCGAAATAATCGGTATCACTACTGCTAATCTAGCTACACAACTGTTAAGTTTAATCTAAAAGTTCTAAAAGTAGGTTTTGTGTGGAAATAATAAACAAGCTAAAAATATTATACACCCAGCTCTTGCCTGCGGCTCCGCCCGCGTGTTTGTCAGTTATCGCAGTACAGAATAGCATATATCCTTCCTCAAGGATCAAAGTCAAGGATCAAAATCAAGGATCTCACGGCAAATTTCATTGAAATCGGTGCAGCGGTTATGCCTTGAAAGCGTGATAGACAGACAGAGTTACTTTCGTATCTATAATATAAGTATGGATTAGTAAGATGGGATTAAATAATTTAAAAATTCCCTTTTATTTTCGTTGCTAAGCTTATAATCAGATCTGACGCCCTTGAAACAGAATGGCGGGTATTTCTTGGACTAAACCGGTCGGTGATTATTGGCGTCATGGACTTTGATACGGAGATTAAGTAAAGTTTGTTCATGAATATTGTAAACAAGTTATGTATATACCCAGAAATTCATTCAATTAACACATACTTTTGAGCTGAATGACTTTGCAATAGTTTTATTTTAGTTAGTTTTAAGCATCAGTGCGTTAAACATGGCTGCCTTGTTGGTTTTTTTGCTTCGCCTTCCTTGGTAAATGGGCTATCTAACTCTAAAAGATTATTTCAACTCAGAAAAATAGTTTTTGAGATAAGCAATTTCAACTAAATAAACTCACTTTTCGGCTTTGTAGTTTTAGTATAAATTTTTAAGCACCCGAAAATTGCCATTGGCAATTTTTAGTGTCTATCTTTATTGCATAGAATTAAGGATTGATTGCCCAGTTACTCACGGTGATTAGAAACAGTTACCGAAGTAAAGCAACAACGACGCGGTCAGTACCTGGTTGGCGGTGTGACCGGTGGTGGCACGTTTCCATGAGCGTCTCCGTGATTCAGAAGTCACGTTAAGCAGTCGGTCCCGATTGTTATCATAGGATAACAGTCGTGAAGATCAGTTGGAGGTCTTTGAGGGGCTTAAAAACATTCAACGGCATGATTGCGTAGCCACAACGTAGTCTTGCCAGTCCCCAACCCGCACTTGGCCGACGTGGGGACGTATGGCCTTAACTCTCTTCTAAGAGGAGACCCGTGCCTAGCAGTGGGACAGTATGGGTCGTTGATGATGATGAAGAATTAAAATTTTACAAGCAGCATACGTTGTTGTGCTAGCCTAGTACATCAGACACATATTATATTGTGAAATTATGCAGTTCATATTTCTGCATTATAACGAAGTAGTCACATTGATTCAATTACCATTATAAACTATGATCTTGAAATATTGAATCATAAGAAAGTTGTTTCCGTATTGGAAAATAACCATTACATGGTAAAACCCAAGGTTCAGCCTTGGTTGAGTGAATAGCGGCTTATAAAATCATATTCTATTAAAATTGTTAGTAACATTATAAAATAGATGATTTTAAAGTGGTAGTATTTTATAGTGGTGGCTCTGTGGTAGCGTATGCGACTGCTGTGCTTTAGTTATTATTGTCAAAATTTGTGTTTAACCATAGTAATCACTTTATGAACTAAACAGGTGTAAGTATCTTCGTTAAAGTATGAAAAACATTATTGTTATCATTTGGCACGCCTTAGAGCCTTAACGGCATGTCGTATTTTTATGTAAGTAGTGTCAATCGTTTTAGTCGTAAGGGTGACATTGGGTACATCAAAATTAAATTAGAAACAAAACTATTTTTAATTTTGTTTTAAAAAAAGCAGAAAGTCATTTAAAAAAATGTTTTCAAAATACATCGAGTGTGATATCAAAATTAAGAATTTTTAACGGTGATAACGAATATATAAAAATATTTTATATGTTTTATATATGATATTGATGCAGGCCAGGTTTAATTTTTTTAATAATTCATTACTAGAATACTATGTAAAGATATTATGCATGCTTTTAAATCCTAATCCTAATTAAATAATTTAATTTGACGTAAAATATGCATAAAAACCAAAATACTAGAGAAGATTAGATAATGAGGTATTTTTATTCATGGCATAGGATGGCAAACGTAGCACACCTCCCCCTTATGGTAAATGACTAATGCCGACGATCGGCACCTGCATATCAAGAGTCATTAGTGCGTTGGCGACCCTTTAATCACCTTCCCAATCCTAGGAGTTTTTTTATGTATAAGCTGCCAAAATGACTCTGCCCTGCCTGAAGGAAAGCATGAGCAGAATCCAATGGTTTGTGTTAAACTACCGAATTGTGGCTCCTTGTAAAATTAAATGTATATCAAATATTGTGTTAAAAAGAAGCCACACCTATATTGCCTTTGTAACTTAACTTGGTTACCATCAGAAACCGAAACTCGTCAGGTCATTCACCCTCACAGGTATCGTGTAAGCATTGATTTATTTTACTTAGCTACAGTACGTGCCGTGGAATATTCCACACAATTATATATTATAATATAAAAGGTAAAGAGAGTTTTTATATCACTATCAGCCTTTCGCAGTCCATTGCACGATATAGGCCTGTCCTTATAAAGGTCAAATTCAGGTCCTGTCTGGCTATTTTGATATAGTAGGCCAAAACCTCTTTTCATTCAAACGAATAATTTAAATATATTTATTATACTCATTGGGAATTGCTAACGATCAGACGAACACAAGTTTTTAATAGAAAACGTGCTTTTGTACACATTTTTATTATATTAGTCAGAATTATGTTATGGCATTTATAAAGATGGCGGTTCTATGTTAAAAACCTTCAGTTTAATGGAATTCTTTTACTTGGTACGTCGTGTCAAGTTCAATATTAAATTATAACGTTCTGTTTTCAAAAAGTGACGTCTGTCATTTATCTAATACTTTTTATAGTTTCGAAATTTTGACTGAGATATGTGTGTTCATCCAGAGTGGTTCTTTATGGAGCTTTAGTTAATTTGATAAGGTGTCAAAATTGTTTGTAACAATTTCAAGTGGCTTAATTACCAACACGTAATTATGATATTGTAATATGTTGTTATATGTTTCTTGAAATTTTAATATTAATCGTAATTTGACGTTTACGAGGTTATTGGCCTTGAAATCGTTTTGCATTTAATAAATTACTGATATTTAAGATCTAAAAGGTGAGTTTTACATTTCTTTCTTTCGTTCTTAGATAAAAAATAAATAAATAAATATTTTCGGACATTTTAATAATAATTTTGTATTTTGCATAAAATCTGCAGTTGTTATCCGTTGTGACTATTCTTTGTGATCCTGATTTCTAAACAAATATTAACATATGTAATAAAAAAAACGTATAATTAATGATTCAAATCTTTATCGTGGAAGAGCCACGCTTCGGCATGAATGGGTCGGCTCGATCGGAGTGATGAATCCACTGTGAAACAGCTCTTCCGCTGTGTTTCATCGGGTGAATGAATATACCAGCGTTCCTCCTCCATCCACCTCCCCATCCCCCAAAGACCGATAACGCACTTGGGACGCCTCTGGTGTTGCGGATCTCTATGGGCGGCTGTAATCGCTTACTATTAGGCGATACGTCTGCTTGTTTGCCACCTATGCCATAAAAAAAATTAATCTTGTTTGGTTCTATCACCGTCCACCGCCCGTCAATATATATATAAGCTACCCATCCTATACATTATATATATATATATATGGTGAATATATATATATATATATATATATATATATATATATATATATATATATATTCACCATCTTCCTAATCGTTCGGTCGGCTTCTACTCCCTTTTCTTCTGGGAAACTGTGCCCCTACTCGAGCCTGGCATCTCTGCCACCGAGCCATTTGTGCCTCTGTTAAGTGACCTATGTTGCTTAAATATTCATATTGAGTGTACTTTGAGGGTTTCTTGAGTTATATTTCTAACCCGAATCGCTTGACCTTTCTTAAATAGCACTAAATTTAGTGATTAGGAGGAATGGCCTTTGAGAACGATAATTATAATCAAGAGTCGAACCAGTTTACTAATGTAGGTCATAATATTACATTTAAGAAGGTCGTATTTAATTAATTAGTACAGATATATTTAGTCACTTGCATTAAATTTTGTGCCACAATCTTAATACAATATATAGAGTTATTACTCATGAGAAAGAATTAAAGCGATTATAATGGACATTTCTTGGTTTCGTTGGTCTGGTGATTAGCGTAAGTGACAGCAGATCAAGAGATCTCGAGTTCGATGCCCGATTGGTCTGCTGTTGGGGTTTTCTTAAAAGAAATTCTTAATATCTAAGCCCGGAGTATGGAAGATGACGGTTATTCCCCGCCCGTGTCTGGGAGATCACGTTATGCCGTCGGTACCGGTTGTCATGAACGCCTGTGAAAATCGTCATTGGAAAGTCAGTGCTCTCAAATAAACTAACAACTAGTTCAACCTTCGAATTCAGTTCACGCTCAGGATTGCAGAGGTCAGATGCCAGGTCGCGTGTAAAAACTGATATTCAGGTAAAACCGGTTGAACTGGTGGCTGACCCCAAATATATGTCCAATAATAAAGACTAAGAAGATATATGTTATGTATGGATGTTCGTTGCTCCTTTACGGAAAGGATTTTAGCTCACACATCAGAATAGACAACTTTTACCCGACTGCGAAAGAAGGAGTGTTTCTCGAGTGTATGTATATGTATGTATGTATATTTCTTTGGGACGCCTTAGACGGCTAAACGGCTTGTCGTATTTTATGTGAGTGGTTTCAATAGATTTGTCTCATTCATTGAGAGTGACACTGGGTACATTAAAATAAAAAAAAACCGAATTAAGGATTTTTGGCGCTAAAAAGTAATCAGAAAAAAAAATTATTTCAAAATATTTTATGTGTGTTTTCAAAATAAAGAATTTTTGACGGTGATTAAGAATATATAGTGATATATATATATGTTTTTTTCTAAATAATTTTACTTGGTTTTATTTTAATTTTATTTTTTTTGTTTTTGTTAAAGATTTGTAATCATTACCAAAAATTTAAAATCGGGTGTTCGTATAGTAATACAAACCAAGTCTTTTTTAAAACAGCCTATTTTACGTCCGAGTACAATTTGACTAGAAGAAAATTATTTGGTATTGAATCTCGTGAAATTTAACATTATATTGAAAAACCGAAACATGAAAGACTATTCACCTTCTCTTTCTATCTTTGCAGTCAAGATGCCGGCGTACGATAACGAGGGAGCGACGATATCAATGGAGGACGTTAGGGCGGAACCTCCGATCACTGTCAGCACCATTGAACAAGAGCTAATGGCCAGACGAAAGTTGCAGTTCAAAACACAGAAGAGTACTATTGCGTCTAGGTAAGAATACATTTTTTGTTCTTCTTCTAGGAAATTATTTGGACAAAAAAATTTAGAAAGCATGTGTTAATGACACAGGTTCTATGTTATTTTCTTCCCATTGGTCTAGCGGTTGATGTATGCGACTGCCAATTAACAGGTCTCGGGTTCGAATCCCGGGTCGGGCCAAAAGTGTTATTGAGTTTTTCTGATTATAGAAACACATAATAGCAGCTCGGAGTTTGCAAGTTGGGGGCTGAACCCCCGTGCCTCGGAGAGCTGTCCTGTCCTACGCCTCATCTCTTCCCGGTCGTGTCGGTTAAATGTCCCATCGGATTATGAGAGAGAGGGAACAGAGAGTGTACCTGTGTTTGCGCACACACCAGTGCACTTTAATATCTCATGCGTAGTAGGCTGGTCTCCGTTGAGACTGGCCGGCGTGGCCGTAATCGGCTAGGAGAACATTATGTTGTTTTCTTTAACTTTTCCGAAAATATGAGTTTTTTAAGTTAACTATATTATTTATGAATTGATTTGGCAAATGTTTGTTTTATTTGAAAGGCAAACTTCCCGTTTAGTCGTGTTAAAATAAATACCATTTAAATGTGAAAATTTAATATTCATTAAAACCGTTTAATTAGTTACTTTTGAAGTCTGTGATATCCTTTTGTAAGGTTTTTATATTTTAAGATGTGTCGAGAGAGATTTGTATAAATATGAATACATGTTTAAAAAACTTTCTTGTGAATAAGGCAGTGTATTGAGAACATTATAGACTACACGGTTGGCCTGGTGGTTTCAGTGGTCGACACACCGCTTCCTACTGCGCCAAGTATTGTGTGTGATCCATAAATTGTTGTTCTAAGTCTGGGTGTACTTTGTGTCCGTTTCATGAATGTTTGTAAAGATCCCCGTGACACAGGAATATATATTCCTAATGCGGGAGTTGACTCTTTAAAAAAAATACTTCGAAAACTTAATCTCTAATGAGATTTTAACTTAAAACGAAATTTGTAAATGTACTTAATCTAATTATGACTAAAATTAAAAGCCGTAAATCTTCACACAAATCACCCGAAAAATAGATACAACCCTTGTAAACGAATACCAACAGAATTACAATTTAGAAAACCTACCCTTTTATAGAATTCGGAAAATACGACAAAAATATTTTAATATCTTGTGGTTTATTGCAGGAAACAACAGGCCGTGTGCGTGAGACGTGCTCACAAGCGTTACGGTACAGCCAAGAACCCTAACGTCATATTAGATGGATTAAACATGACCGTACCTAAAGGAGCCATGTAAGTTGAATATAAACCATATGACCTTGTATATAGAGATCAATATACATGTATATAATCTATTAAATGACAGTAGGTGATACTTAGAAATTTGCTGAAGTAAATTTTCTTTTACGACATAACACATCTTTTCAAATTAGGCAGAGTTTGTACTATGGTACACGTTATCATGGTACAAGGTCTGCCGAATTTTAATGAATAGATTTATATATTTTGCCGTTCCTAGTCCGCACTGGGCCCGCGTGTTGACATATGGCCTTAACCTTCTCCTGAGAGGAGACCCGAGTACACCCGGTTTTTGTTGTTGTTATATATTTTTATATATATGTTTACACTTATGAGTTTTAAATAAGGCACAAAGTTTATATAGAAATTTCAGTAAATTATTTTTTTTAATATTACTGTATCAACATATGTACTGTGTTGTGACTGGAGGCATAATGATGTAGAAGCATAACTAGGCCGCATTGGTGCGCAATGACTATGGTGACCACTCTTGGAATCTGCTTATGCTTTCCATCAGTTCCAACTCCACGGTACTTAAAATGTCACATTCTCTATGCATACGAAATCTACAAAGCATACTTATCTTTACTTTGACTGCCTCGCGCAGTGGTAGCGTACGCGACTGACCACGAGGTCTCGGGTTCGAATCCTGGGTCGGACCAAATATTTGTATGATCTGCAAATATTTTTTTCGGAGTTTGGGTGTTTTCTATATATAATATGTATGTATTTACAATAAATATATATATATGTAATAATATCTGTTGTCTAGTACCCATAGCACAAGCTTTGGAACTAGATTGCGTTGTGTGTTAAAAGAGAGTGGAGGAGAGGACGTCCACAAGCCAGGTGGAGCGATGATTTGCGCAAGACGGCTGGCAGGAGCTGGATGCGAGAAGCCATAGATCGAACTAAGTGGCGTGAAATTGGAGAGGTCTATGTCCAACAGTGGACTGCGATAGGCTGATGATGATGATGATGTAAAAAAAAGCAGTATGTTACAGTTGACAATCTTTCGACAATTTGCAATCTCGCTAGGTAGACTATAACGTAATGGTATTTACAATGGCGTGAAATTGGAGAGGCCTATGTCCAGCAGTGGACTGCGATAGGCTGATGATGATGATGATGATGTTAAAATGTCCGAAAATATTTATTATTATTTATTTATTTATGCATAGGAATTGGCAAACTCCACATACGCATACATATAAATACACTTGAAAACATAATTCTCCTTTAATAGTCGGGAAAAAAGAAAATTGAATAACCAGGCAATGTTGTTTTTTATTATTCATAAAAATGTTTACTAAAATAAAATTAAAATTTTGAAGAAAAGTTAAAATAATGAACCGAACTTCGTACTATAAATATGTATTATATTAGTATATTTATACGCTAGTATATAAATATTCGTTCTCTTAGCGACAAGGTTTGTGATTTAGGAATATCTGAAACTAATATTTTACGTTACTACGGCAAATCCAAAAGGAAGGGTAATAGTTATGGCAGTAGGTTCCATCGCAACGCCTAGACTGCTGAACCGATTTCAATAAATAAGATTCTTAACTAAAATGGCCTGTATGACATATAATAATATATAATAATATGGTTCATTTCTCAAAACAGAGGCAGAAATACACAAAATCAAAAACACATGACACATATCAAAAGTAATTATGATGAACTCTGGTACCCAGGATAAGATTTAACTTGTGTTTAGGGTACCAGTGTCCTCGCGTACAATACAAACACATGTTTTGAAGTAACTGGAAATACAAACACAGCATTTATTAAAGAATAAATAAAACCACCTAAAGAATTAGAGAATTAGAAAGAAAATAAAACAAAATAAAATCCAAGCATAGGTTATATGTAAAAAAGTTATCAAGCTTGTACGTTTTTGGCTTTAAGTTTTTTAGCTTTTCTTGTATATATTACAATCAAATGTCACGATAACGGCCACGGCCGTAACGGGCATCCTTTTTTACGATGAAGACCACTTTTTTGAAACATTTTTGATATTTTGAGACCTCGATTTGACCTTGAACTTTATGAAAACTATCAACAAATAGTGATATAACACTCTTGGTAATAAATTTTAAGAGCTTGTCGTCAATTTAATTTATTACGAGTTTAGTTGTCAGCTGTCATAAAACAGTGTTAATATCACATTAATTAATATATTAATTTATGCACAAACAGAGTTTTTAGTGCATTTTAACCACATTATAGCTATTTTTGTTAATAAAAACATCAGAAATTGCATTGAAATTTGTCTACAGTTGCTATTTTTCTTTAAATATTATGTTGGATATAATTTAAAATAATAATTTTGTGTGTAGAAATATTATTATATTAAATTAGCTTTTGCTTGCGGCTTTGCCCGTATCTATGTTGATTATCGTGGTATCCAACCTTCAAGAAATGAGCGTACTCCTTCTTGAAAGTCCTGCAACGCACTTGTTACTTGTTAGAGGGTTACAAGAATCAAAGTAGCTCTATGTCACATTTCATTGAAATCAGTAACCGGCTTAGCCGTGGAAACATAACACAGACAGACATAGTTACTTTCGAATTCATAATATTAATATGGATTAATCCAAGAAGGTGT
Organism: Hyphantria cunea; assembly: GCA_003709505.1. Classification (NCBI taxonomy): domain Eukaryota; kingdom Metazoa; phylum Arthropoda; class Insecta; order Lepidoptera; family Erebidae; genus Hyphantria; species Hyphantria cunea. The sequence continues at coordinate 441,326 of PKRV01001304.1, read as the reverse complement.
TTTGATCGTTTTGATTTAGCTGTTGTGTTATTTTAGTGATGTAGGTATGGCACACACTTAGAAAACCTTTTGAAGCCGGCGCATGGTGTTTTGTTCTGTTGCTAATTCACGATGTTCAATGTACAGTTAATTGTCAACTTATTTGTCATTATTTTAGGCCCTTTTTCATTTTAGTCTTAATTTTAAAATAAACCTTAAAATTTGTCTCTATCTTAACGTAAAATAAGTTAGTAGTACTTAGATTACCGAGCTAAGCTCGGTTTTTTTTTAAATTAAAACTTAAAAGTTGATTAATTTATTAGTTGCGTAAATTAGGAAATATTCTTCAAGTTTGTTCCAATGCATATTGACATTGAAAAATAAATTTGAATTCCTTAAAATTTTTGATTTCAAATTTTGCATCTAACAAGTAAAAACCATGAGTATGATTTTATTTTTAAGCGAATAATGTGAACTACGGTAAAGATAATGCTGGTCTTCTATAGAATATTCATTTAGGTCATTTGGCTTTTTCTGTCTATTGGTTAGTGATCTTCACTGCCAAGCCAATAGTCGTAGGTTCGAGTCTCAATATCATGAATACAAATACAAATATCATGTGATGAGTGTGACGGTCATTTGATCGTTTTTTTATTTATTTTGGAACTTTTACGCACAGCGTATAACAGTTACATCGTATCCAGAACATGTCGTTACACGCATATTGTCTTAACAAAATCGACATAAATTTGAACAGAGTTTTTGCATCATCGCTATTTAGTTTCGATAGAATTTTGTAAAACATCCCTACATTTAAATTCAAGTTGGACACAACACTATTTCTACTAGACCTGTATCTCGGCTTTTTAAGTAAAATCAGTGTAGAATCACTAGTTCTCTGTCGGGGTAAAAATTATCTATAATATGCATGTGCTTAGACATTTATAAGTAGGTATCTTATTTTTTAAAAAGTATCGTAGTGCATTTTTAGTATTATTGCATTGTTTCTTCTCAGATATGGTCTGCTAGGAGCTTCAGGTTGTGGAAAAACTACACTTTTGTCATGTATCGTTGGCCGACGAAGACTGAACTCTGGTGAAATTTGGGTGCTTGGTGGAAAGCCTGGCAGCCCTGGAAGCGGTGTACCTGGACCCAGAATAGGATATATGCCGCAGGTTTGTAAAATATTTTTATGTAAGTATGATACGTAGAGTAAAAGTGTGTGGGTCATTTGTCAAGTGTTACCATTAGTGCCAAGGCATGGCCCTCCCATGGCATAATCATCTTTTATGAATACCACTATCAATAATTTGAAGTACCACAAAAAATCTTTTTCTTTTAAATATTTAGTGGAAAAACTTTATAGGCATAAACGTAAAAAATAAATCAGGGCTATGGTACAAAATAAATTTAAATTTTAAGTGAAGATCCCAACGGAGACCAGGCAACTGCGCGTAGGAGACATTATAGTGCACAAGTGTGCGCGCAAACTAGTTGCACTCTCTGTTCCCTCACTTCCAATGAAGACATCAATAAAAAATGAATTTAGCTATGGAAAACTAAATTCACGACGAAATTGTGGGAATTTTATATTGTGTACATCAATACACTAACAGACACACTATATTATAACCACTAGCTCTTGCCTTTAACCTGCGAGCATGTCAGTTTTCTAGATAAAAACTTCTCTATGTCCTCAATTAAAATCAGTTCAGCAGTTAAAGCATAAAGAGGTAATAGACAGACAGACTCGCTTTTGCATGTATAATATTAGTATTGATGTCAAGTTCCTTCATGCTAGTTTAAGGTTGCAATGATATGCACGAAGAAAATAAAGGCTATTTATAATAGAAAACCACCTAAACGGTCTTAATAAAACGATAACCTAAGTTTACGATTTGTCATATTACTTGTCATATGCAATTTGCGTCAAGAAAGCGCATAATAAGCTGTTCATATAACCTCAAATATTGTCAAGGGATTATGAGCCTTATTTCAAGGTCCATTGATCAGTTTATATGTTAAATTGTAGGGTTGTCAATGTGTCGTATTCTTATATTTAATTCTATTCTCTATATTTTAAGAATTGGGTTCATGTTAACTGATAATTCGAGTGACTGTTTAAATGATATGAAATATAATATCTCTTACTAGTTTATGCCCGCGGCTCCGCCCGCGTATATGTCGGTTATCGCGGCAAATAGTAACCTACGTGTTATTCTGATGTATAAGCTATATTACTGTAAAGTTTCATCCAAATCCGTTGAGTAGTTTTTACGTGAAAGAGTAACAAATATCCATACAAACTTTCGCGTTTATAATATTAATAGGATGCACACACACACGTTTGCAGTTACATAAAGGTGCCATTGCCTTTAAAAAATATAACAGGCCTGTCAAGAAAGAAAATATACAGACACGCCATATTCATTAAAAACTATAGCCTCTGTTTTTTTCTATTTTTAACCTATAAAATTTATTTTGCTCTCTGCTCTGGGGACATTACGAGCCATGTAATTTTAAGGCCCAAAAAGCGGCCCGTGCATATCTGATATGATCAGGCCGCGATAACTGAAAAAACACTGAAATTTCGCCGTTCTAATATGACAACCCTAGAAAACAATAAAATTGTTCATCCAATGTCACGTGTATCAATGATAGTGTTGTGATCACTGAAGCGACTACCCACCTACGTAGCTTGCGTGTGTGTTTACGTAACCGTGTCATAAGGGCCAATCTCAACAATTGCCTCCTAAATGCTAGGATAAATAACCAATAAATTTTATCTTTAGTTATTGTTTCGTGTGTCATGTTAGTTCAGTCGTATTGTTGGCTTTTTATTCGCTTTCAAAAAAGAAAGGTGGTTTTTAATTCGGTTAGTATGATCTTCTGTCATCATCATCTTTCTAGGCTTTATTATTCCAAATATTTGGGCTCGACTACTAGTTCAACCGATTTTACCTGAATATCATTTTTTACACGGAGCGACTGGCATTGGACCTCTGCAATCCTGAGGGTGAACAGAATTCGAAGGTTGAACTAGTTGTCAGTATATTTGAGGGCACTGACTTCCCAATAACGATTGCCAAAGATGTTCATGACAACCGGGATTAACGGGTTATCGTACTCTCCGAGGCACGGGCGGGAAACATCGTCAATGACCTTTTGTATTCATCGATGAACAGATTTCAACTCTCTCTCTTCTTAAATCTTAAATTCTAAAAAAAATATAAATAGAATTCAAACTTAAAGTAAATGTCGAGATTTTCTGTCACTGACGAGATTGACGTGTTTTGAAAAAAATCTTTTATGTAAAAATAAAGCAATATTTAGATAGAAGTGGCGGTATTGTTATCACAAAGTATTGACTACATTAACGTAATGGATATACAACCTTTTTCTAAATTCAAAAGACTACTAGCACACATTGCTGTTCACTTTTTGTGCCCAGGGCTGATAATTGCTGACAGCACCCATGTCTCCTTACATACATCGTAATTTAAAACAGTTAAACAGTCTGACCCATAGATAGCGTAATGATATACGGCCGCCTTGTTTTTATGGAATCGCTGGCAAACGAGCAGACGTATCGCTTGATGGTAAGCGATTACCGCCGCCCATGGCCCTCCCACGGTTAGATAATCATGCCAGAATGGATTAATGGATTCACATGAAATATGGTACAAGAATAGATAACAGTCTAAAATATGACGCAGACACATTTATTTAAATTGACTAAAGGTAGCTAGGTTATAATTTTCAGTTTCAAATTCGAGTAAAAAAAATTGTTTCTGAGCAAAAACGAATACTTTCACAAAAACAACACCTGCAACACCAGAGGCGTCATAAGTGCGTTGCCGGCCTTTAGGGGATGGGGAGGAGGATAGGGATGGGGGAGGGATTGGGGTGTATACCTGCGGTATCCTCACTCACTCGGCGAAACACAGCGCAAACGCTGTTTCACACTGGTTTTCCGTGAGACCGTGGTATCACTCCGGTCGAGCCGACCCATTCATGGCGAAGCGTGGCTCTCCCACGGTAACCAAGCTCTAGTTAAAACTGGAGATAGTTTATATATTTTCTTTATATGATTGTATTCAATACATTCATTGATATGCAGGATCTTTTTTTCCTTTTTAGACAAATATTACTTGTCAAAAAATAACAAATACTCTTTTTGAGGTAAATTTAAAACGTTTTCAATATACTGTCTAGTTAAATCTTGAGATAGGTTATTAAAAACGGTCGTAAAGCAATCAGCTCGATGCGTCGCTACTGTCCTGAGTATTGTTTATTCCTGACATGACACATTGTGTCATGTTCTGTGAAGAAGTCTATATTTCTACTGTTAGATTTACCTTTTAAAATAAAGATTTAAAAAATGTAGATACAAAAATGTGATTATACCAGATCTTTGTCCAGGAATCTTACAAGGATGTCCAATTTAGCTCACTATATCACATGAAAATTATACAAGTATTCGAATATAAGAAACTATTACTAATTAAAAGGGACCTCTGTGGTTTGTTTCGTCATTTTTTTCCAAAATGATTTTGAGGAAATGCCGGCCTCTTCTCTCTCACAAAATAAATATCATTTATACGATGAGGAATAGATAGTGAACAAAGTCAATAAACATAGACCAATGAATTACCTAAGAATTGAGGAAACACAAAATATATTTAGTTAGTTAATTGAGTTCAAAAAACTACAGGAGTTCTTATCAAAAAAATAGAGGTTATACCTGCTCTTCAGAGAACATAACAATCAAGTAATTAAACAAATCCCTGTAATGTGAGATAAAATAAGATAAATAAGAAACAATGGGTTATAAAGTTTTTTACTAGAATTTCAAACTCGAAAATTATAACCTAACTGCATTTTGTCAATTTAAATAAATGTGTCTGTGTCATATTTAAGACTAATCAATTCTTGTACCAAATTTCTTGTGAATCCTTTTTGGGAACAGCGCTGCGTTTAACCGAGTGAGTGAGGATGCTTGAGGCCCATACACCAACCCGCACTTGTGACCCGGTGTTGTGGGTGTTCATGCGCGGCGATATTACTAACCATCAGGCGATAAGTCTGCTCGTTTGCCCACTACTCCATAAAAAAGTTTAAGGAACAAAATTCCATCTTGTCTTTCCATGTCGACCAGTTGACTGAAGCTGAAATTCATATCAAATACTCAGGTCTACTGTCCCTTGGAGCTATGAAAAAATCAATCTTTGAAGCCAACGCAATCAAAAGATACAACTGTATCTTTTGATTGCGTTGGCTGCTAAACAACTGTTTACGCTGCAAATTTTCGACACTCGCAAGGGAATCAAAACCTACCGGGTACTCCTGTTAATTCAGAATCTTGAAATTTTTTACAACATCCTTAAGATTGCGAAGAGCAATAAACATTTAGTTACATCGTATAATGGTATATTATATGATATAGCGTGTCCGACTTGCATGTCGCCGGTTTTTTTATTTATATTCAGTAGATGAGATAGGTTTACAAGTATTTTTCACGTTCCTAACTTCCTTTTGAATTCCTTTTATTTGAAATAAATATTATGTATGACGGAATAATATTTCCCAAGCTACTTAGTATAAGAATAAATAAGTATAAGCTTACAAGATTACTAAAACTGCGTGGTTACAACCATTTGTAATAATATCCAAGTGGAAATGAAAGCGTTGATTAATGGTTGTATGCCCGAATTAATTCTTATATGTGCTTCTTTATCAATCTTCGTTATGTCCGGAACTGCTCGTAACTCTTTTTGTATTATTTTCGTGCTTCCACAACTTAGACACACGAAAAGAAAAGACAGAGAGATAGAAAAAGAGGTAGTAGATAATATCTTGTTGGCAAATTATGCACCTTAGTTTGGACTGATAAAATAGTACAGCAAATATATGGTCCTTTTAGCCGGTGACCTTTCTGATAACTGGCGGCCTTTAAAGGAAGTGTCGTGCACCTAATCTAATTCTTTATTCAACATATTCGTGGACCGTAAATATAATATCTCCATTGTCAAAATATATCCATTGTCAAAGATGTCAAGCGCTTAGCTTCACTTTCCTAATCCAAGAAAGGTCCCGCTCTATGGATGCGTTGTTTTTACCGTTTTTAATTTTCAAAATATATATTGTGTCCATAGTATCTAGTATACATAAATAATTCTTCTGTCATATTGTTACTCACGATGAACTCCGAAACATTATTTTATATGAACACACGAAAAACACTCTCAACCATACATGAATGAACACAGTTACCACACCCAATTCAAGAGGCATCTAGATTGGAATTGATATATTTATTCTGATTATATTTTATACTCTACTTATAAGTTATATACCTAAATAGGTGTATAATTATTCTATAAGCTAGAACTGTCGTTCTCAAAGTGATGCTAGGGTGCTAATTTCTGTTGTTGCCTCACTAACTATTATTATTATTTTTTGTCGTTCGTCGTTGTTACGAGAGATCTTAGAACAGCAGAATTAGCACCAATAAAAAATGTAAAATCTAGTCTTGGTCGCCGCGACACAAGCCTCGAGCTTAGTGCGGAAACCATCGATAACTTCAAACCTGTAACTTGTTTATGTAGAAATTGAAGAAATGAATAAATAAAAATATGTTTTTCTAACGTGTCTAAGATAGGATAGCTTCATCACGCTTAGACCAATAGGAACCGAGCATGATTGAAACGAAACGCATATGAAGATGCGTGGGTCAGTTAGTCATTATAAGTAAAGAGTATGGCGTACTAAAGAGTATTTAATTATATTTGTTCTTGTTCTAGAACGTGAAATACATCCCAAGCTTTGACTCTATATAAATAATGCGCACAGTCTTTCCAAGGTTTTAATTCAAGTTATTTAATAAATACAGTAGTCTATAAACCAACTCAACGGACATTCTAATGCAATCAAATACATACTGTCGAAACTCGATGTGAACATATGAAAGTTTTCTTTAATATGTGTAATAAAAAGCTGTCTTAAGAATAGATCTTGCAAGAAACTTTTCATGTTTTCCTTATCCGAAAACATTGAGACAGATCTTCCACATTGTGGAAGTACAACCAGGAAATTGAAGAAGTTTGTTTTCAAATACAAAACAAAGTTCACGTTCGCTTAGGCGGAAGTATTTCTCAAAGGCTTAGCTAATTACATATATTAATCCTTTGGCATTGTTCTTCTAAATAAAAGTGTATTTTTTCTCAGAACTGCTTTGGTTTATGCCTGAACCATCTGAAATGAGACCAATTTGTACAGAAACCAATCATTAACAAATTGACCAGAAGAGGATTATGTGGCAAAGTTACGAATTTTCCGTAGTTTTGATATAAATAATGGTAGCCAATACCATTATTTATATCAAAACTACGGGAAATTTATATTTTAATGATTCGCTTTGCAAATACGGAAAGTTACTAAAACAATGTATTGGTTTAGTTTTTGTGTACAGTTTGAAAATTGATAATTTTTGTTCAAAATGGTAAACTTAGGTCTTAACACCTGTACTTTAGAACTAACAAGTTTTTAAATTTTGCAGGAAATCGCCCTGTTTGGTGAGTTCTCCATTAGAGAAACATTAATTTATTTTGGCTGGATCGCGAATATGCATACCAAAGATGTTGAGGAACGAATTGACTTATTAATAAATTTACTACAACTACCAAATCCCACCAGGTAAGATCATACTTTAGTTTTCTTCAATACTCGAATTTAAAACTTTAGCAAATTTGATCATGATTGGTATAATGCATGATTTTTACCGGTACTCTTGGAAGTATCTGATCGTGTCGCTTGGAGAATCAGTACACTAAGGTGATAGTGGACCTGCCAATCCCTTCGGCAGATCATGGTAGAATGGAGACCGGGCCGGTAAAAATCGGGATAGTTGGCCTTCTTTGGAAGAGCTCTTTGTTCAACAGTGAACGGCGGCAGACCGATGATGATGTCGATAATATTCATACGCTATTTTATCTACCATCCACCAAGGAGGTATTTAGAGGTAAAATTATTTCAATCTTTTTTAATACTGTACTCTTTTTATAGACAAGTCAAGAACCTCTCAGGTGGACAACAAAGAAGAACGTCGTTGGCAGCGGCTTTGATACACGATCCTGAACTCTTGATCCTGGATGAGCCAACTGTTGGTGTTGATCCTGTTTTACGACAAAGGTAACTAACAATATACGATTATTTAGGTATAATTTTTTTAATGTGCAACGCAATAATATTAAGTAGCTGCACAATGCCGTAGTAGTTTAAGCCATGACCTCGCTGCTTCTTCCTGCTGCGCTTGTTGCTGTTTGTTTGATATTTGTATTGTCTTAGGTCTAGGTTGAATCCGGCAGGAAAAGTCTTTTATTCTCACGCACAAGAAGTGGTTCGATTCGCGGCAATATTCGTTACTTTTTTCTTCTAGAATTACATTTGACAGAAAAACACGACGAGCCAATCACAACGCTTTATTACGGTCAGCGTGGTGTTGCCATGCAGCCAATTAGTAAATAATAAGTAGGATTCAAAGGAGCGACGGGAAATTAGGTTAATGTTTGTACACACATACTACAACATTTTGTTAAACAGGTTGTTGTACATCTGGCCGTTCTATGTGTCAGTTTCATGTGTGATTTTGAAGGCTCTCGTGTGACACTTAGTGAAGAAGTTGTCTTTTTCAAAATTCAAATAAAGAAATATTAAGCACAAAAAAGTTGACTTGTATATTTTCACATCTTCTTCAATTTTAATATACGAAACGAAAACGAAACTGGAATAAAAAAGCATTTTTTTAATCTGTAATACATATATTTTAAACTACGAAGTACTTACCATTTTCGGATGTCAGTAAATTGGCCCTACACGTAATTCTATTATGAAAGTTTCCCAAACGTTTCTTAAATAATTGCTTTCTTTATAAAATTTATAATTGGGGTAAACATTTGTACATCTTACCTGAAACGTTTATATTTTTCCTTTCAGTATTTGGGATCATTTGGTAGAAATAACCAAAGGTGGAAAAACTACTGTTATTATCACGACCCATTATATTGACGAGACTAAACAGGCTGATATTGTAAGTAACCTTATATTTTATGTATATTTCAGATATTAACTTGTTCAAACATCATTTCTGATTTTTTTTTATCATGATGGAATTGGCATCAGTAGTCTTTGATTCCAATCCTTAATAAGTGACACTAGAAAACATTTTTTGATTGACTTATATAGAAATAGTTATATTTTAAGTTCTTTTGTTAATTCATACTTAAACCATTTGCAGATTGGCCTGATGCGAGGTGGTCGATTCTTGGCTGAAGAATCACCTACTGAACTAATTCGTCGCTACCAAGGAGAAAGTCTTGAAGATGTGTTCCTGAAACTATCAGTTCTGCAGAATTTAGGCAAAAGGAGGAGGTCCAGTATTCTTGCTGATGTGGTTGAAAGAGTTGAACTGCCAGCAATTCCTGTAAGTAATTATGAAAATATTTATCAGAATGCTGTTAAAGAAAAGAAGAGGCTTTAGTAGTAACACAAAATTAGCTAAATATCATGAAAGTCTTCTGTATTCAGTTTCTTAATTGAGTTTTGAATTCCCGGTTATTACAACCATCAAGAATAAGTGTTTTTGAGGGAATCATCACCCAACGATTTGGGGCTTTTTAAATAATACAGACATTTTCAGATTTTGTTTTCATAAAAAAATACCGTTACATTACATTTTTTTTCAGAATCCAAGTGCTATCGATTTGGAAGAAGCAGAAATTGGTGAAATTTCAGGAGAATTCGGTGACAATGTATCTATGAGTAGTAAAGGACGGGTTGTCGTGACACCAGAGTTGATCGCACCGATAGAAGCTATGCCACCTGAAGAGAAACCCAAGAATAGCATGGAGACGTACATGCCAATGAAGTGGCATCACATGAAGGCTCTAATATGGAAGAACTTCTTAAGTCTTTTTAGGAATTTTGCGTAAGATAAATTTTCATTTATTTCAACGCGAAAGAAAATTCAAAATTATTTTATATTAGCTTTAATTCAAAGAGAAAATAGTCATAAGCATTATCAACATTATTCAAATTTTAAACTATTTTGTCTTTATAATTCTTTCATTTATTTCAACGCTAAAGAAAATTCTAAATTATTTTACATTTGCTTGGATTCAAAGAGAAAACAGTCATAAGCATTATCGACATTCTTAAAGTTTTAAACTATTTTATCTTTATAATTCTTTTGTTTTTGTTGTAAGATTTAAAACTTTTCAAATGAATCAAATCATCGAATTAGATGTTGATTTCATTAAACATCGAAACTGATTCTGTTATTACTATAGTAAATTAAGACTATGTTATTTTCAGTATTGCTTCGACTGTAGTCAAGAATTTGAAATAGTAGCTACAATCTTTTTCAGATTACCAATCATGAGATATTTTAGAATAAAAATTTAAGATTACATATTCTTTGCAGTGCCTTAACTTTCCTTCTCGGTCTGCCTGTTTCGCAAATGATATTCTTCTGCCTCGCCATCGGTCACTACCCTGAAGGATTACCAATTGCAGTGGTAAACTATGAAGTCAATTCAACAGAACCTCTCTGCAGCTATGACAAGAATTACTGTCCTCAGGATCCGAACACTTACGAATGGAACTTGACTAGATTTAGTTGTCGGTATTTAGACTTCTTATCGAAACGGCAAAATAATTTGGTAAGTAGTTGGTTTTTAATTTTATTTTAAGTTTAAGTAATATTATAAATTACGGCAGAGATAATTACAAACAAGTAAAAGTAAATTTTAGCTTCATTCGGTGTCAGTACCATAGAAGTGATGCCATGCCAAGAAAGACTTTGCCGATGTTGTTATAGTTTTTGGAATTTACTGGCACATATCAACGTAAATCAATAAAGTCAATGATATGTAAACTATTTAAAAGCTAATTAGTTACTTTTTTTACTTCACTTAAAAATATTTTAGGATTACGTGATTACAAAAGATGTGTAAAAGTGTAACTTTTATGTTACTTAGAAAACTTAGTCCTCTAGTATGAGTGAGAGTATATAGAAGTAGTTCTGAAAATAAAAGCTTACCCAACTGACTTGAAGAACATCTTACTCACTTTTAAAATACATTACAAATGAAACAAAAATTCACAGTATTTCCTCTTTAATAGATACACTATGATGACAAAGACGTAGCAATGGAAGAAGCAGCCAAAGGCATGTCTCGTACCGTCTTGGTATTTGCAGCTAACTTCTCAGAGTCGTTGCAGAAAAGGATCACAGACCCAAGGCATACCAACACATGGATCGTCAGGAATTCTGACATTGAAGCCCATATGGATGAAACTGGTAAGAAATCACTATACCTTTAAAATTTGAACAAGAGCTAGATGATAAGAAAAAAGGGGGAAAAGGAGAGCCAAATGATCGTTAACCCAGATCAGTACCATTCACTATTTACCAAAATATTACTAATGTCTGCTGTACTGTGCTGACTACATTAGTTCTGCCGTCGATGATTATTCTATAACATCATTCGTGCAAAAGTTACTTTTCTTTGTCTCCGATACTGTACTTATCTTTTGGATGAAAGATGCTATTGATGATATATTTTTTACCATTGACGCCCTCTTATAAATAAAATTTTATATTAATGGGATGCTCACTTGCCCAAACTCTACACGTTCCTTCAGTGCAAAGACAGGGTACATAAGTCACACTAGAGCGCACGCCCGAAACTTGCATGCTCAGACATAATAGCCGAAATTGGCAAGGGTGGAAAGGCAATATATATACATAAAATTTCATAATGACTGGTACTTAAAGGTAAAAGGGTAAGAAACAAAGAAATAAATATACATCGTCTTTTAATAGAAGTTCAAATTATTTTGAGATTAATTTAATTCGTACCTTGTATAACAACTTTAGTAATTAGTAATTAAGTTTAGCTTAGTTCGCCTTATTAAAGCAGTGTAATAGGGAATATCAACAATGAAAAGGCTTTTCATTTTCCATTGTCATAAAATTAATTCAAATGCGTACCATTGTTGCTTTTACGTTTCTGTTTACGCATGAAAACGTTTGTGTATATATGAATGTTAGTTGAAGTTACTAGCTTTTTACAATGACGTCGTCGATGCCAAAAATTATGTTAATTAATATCTATTATTCAAAAATGGCGAATGAGTAATCAGTTATAATTTAAAAAAGGTCATATCAGTAGACTATATGAGATAACTATATTTAGGCCTTTTTATACCATAAGTATTCCTGAAAGTGAACGACAATTTTTATCATAAACTGCCTCGGTGGCGCAGTGGTAGCGTACGCGACTGCTGTCCATGAGGTCTCGAGTTCGAATCCTGGGTCGGACCAAATGTTTGTATGATCTGCAAATATTTGTTTCGGAGTTTGGGTGTTTTCTGTGTATAATATGTATGAATTTACAAAAAAAATTGTATGCATATCAGTTGTCTAATACCCATAATACAAGCTCAGCTTAGTTAAGGACTAGAGGGCGTTGTGTGTTAGATATCCGAAATATTTATTTATTTATTTATTATCAATATTTACTCAAATGATTCTCTCATTTTTTAACTTTATTTTCTCCATGTATTTTAATAATATTTATTATGATAGGATTATACGAAAGGATCACATAGTTTGGGTTTTGTTTTGGTAAATTTTCAAGAGTAATAGAACCCATGATTTTTTGATAGCTTAATTTCGAACGGGAGTCTGTGGATACAAACACGTATTACATCAAACCGCACTTCTCTACTTACTACCAACCGGGTTAGATTTATTATCAAACAAATTAATAGGTATTTGTTTTACACTGTGTATTTTAAAATTATAAAAATATATAGTTTACCTTTCATATGATGAAACGGAACAAAGCAATAGCGGCTACACATAACACACTCAAACACACACACACACACACGCACACACACACACACACATGCATCCAAACACATTTACACACAAAAAACACTTCAACAAGGAAGTTTCGTGTACCTAATCTAATTCTTACTTTCTTAATCCAAGACAGGTCCGGTTCTATGGATGTGTTGATTTACCGTTTTTAATTTTCAAAATATATATTATGTCCATAGTATCTAGTATACATAAATAATTCTTCTGTCACATTGTTACTTACGATGAAATCCGAAACGTTATTTTAAATGAACACACGAAAAACTTTCTCAACTACACATGAATAAACACAGTTACCACACCCAGTTCAAGGGGCATCTAGATTGGAATTGATTTATTTATTCTGATTATATTTTATATTCTACTTCTAAATTATATACCTAAATAGATGTATAAATATTCTATAAACTAGAACCGCTGTCCTTCTCAAAGTGACGCTAGGGTGCTAATTTCTGTTGTTGCCTCACTAACTATTATTATTATTTTTTGCCAATCTTTTGAGCATCGTTTGTCGTCGTTGTTTCGAGAGATTTTAGATCAGCAGAATTAGCACCAATGAATAACGTAAAATCTGGTCTTGGTCGCCGCGACACAAGCCTCGAGCTTAGTGCGGAAACCATCGATAACTTCAAACCTGTAACTTGTTTATGTAGAAATTGAATAAATAAATAAATAAGTTAAAAATTTAATGGGTTTGGCCAGATTTAGTCCAAATGTAAATTTGTAAAAGTTCACTTATTTATTACTAACGTAATTCCTATTCCAAGAACTATTACGCCGACGACTTCAGTTGAAATTTCATAATTTTATATTATTTTTATATAATTTTATCATTAAATGTTTCCCGGTATCGAAATATTAAGTTTCTTCAATTCAATTATACGTTAAATAATTCTTCTTTCAGTGATTTCATTTTATATCCCCTACACAACACAAATAATATTACTAAAACATATTTACATTACATCATGCATATTCCAGTAAACACACATACATATATAGATTACTATCACATATACATTCGCATTCATATACAAAGTTTTACGATAATCAGTTGGATTAGTTCAATAAGAAACAAAAACTTATAACTCTTACATATCAAAATACGTACCAAACTACATTACATATTCCAAGATATTTTTGTTTTATTTCTTCAACACGTAATAACGTGGGATGTGTCAGATTCTCCGTAATTCCTAAACGTCGTAAACTTCATCAGTTTTGTATGCTGATACAGCCTTTTTATTCTACATATCAACACGATCTTGTCTTTGATTATCACGTGTTAATAAGTTTTTTTTTGTGTTTTGACTTACACGAACGTTTGTTTATTAAAGTAAAGCGTTGCTTTTCTTCACATTTCTTCTTATTACATTGTTATTTGGAATTTCCGGCTTTAAAATGTATGAGAATGTCACAATGAACGAATATATAATTTGATGTGTGAAAGAGACCATAACGTGCATCAATGTCTTCTTCTTCTTTTGATGAGATGGCAATCAGCTGGATCAGCTATTTTTGCCAATGTCAAGTCTTCAATTCTAAGTCTTCAAGTCTTCGTCGTGATGGAATTCATGATAAAACTTGTGGATGACATAAAATAGGGACCGTCCTTCGCAACAGCAAAAGACGATCTCCCTACATCAATATCAAATTAATAAGTGATTCACGAATGTGAGTATAACATTAAATCCGTCAGTTTGAAAAATAAACCTAAAATTTTTAATCGAACTCCTTTTTTTGAGATACGTCTAGACAAAAAAGAAGGTAATAATATTTTGGACATTCTTGACAAATGGACGCTCTTTGATTAATTAGTATGATAAATAAGAGACGAGACCGTTTTTTGTTTTTCGAAAGACGGTCCCCATTTCATCTCGTCCACATTTTTTATATTGTTCATCATTAATTTCATCACGACGAAGACTTAACATTGTAAGACTTTAAATACTTGACATTGGCATAGGTGAATAGCTGTTGTCACTTCATAAATAGAAAAAGAATAAGAGTGTTTACAATTATGTCTTAAGAACAAAATCCATATTCAATGTTTTATACCAGTTAAACTACAGTATGTCATATTAAATTGGATTTGCTTCCTTTAAGTGTGCCTAACAATAATTATCTACATTACCAGCTATACATAAACATGAAGGTACTAACAGAATCATTAATTCCGTTCCCCTCAGTTCCGTTACCATTACTTGAGCTTCTAAGAAGCCCATTTTACGACCTCTATTTGTTGAATTAAGAGCCAGTTGTCTTAATTCAGCTCGAGAGCTACAAATGTAGCTAAAAATAAATTTAGAGGTAAAAATGGCGAATTTTCAGCACGAATACAAGAGGGAAAATATTGTTTTACAGACGTTCGGAGTTATTATCAGTCGAATTAAGAGAAACTAAAAAGTGTAATTTGATATTTTGGGAAAAAATATTTCATTTTATGGGAAGTTTTTTTTAAAAAGTAAATAAAGATTAAAGCGTTTTATGTTTGTTTTGCGTGTGTATCTGTTTTACAATTGATACGTGATCTTGCTAAAGAATTTCTCTCCAAAGCCTTTTTCTAATTCTTTATTGTGATTGAATATTTTTCAATGAGCAAAATACTAAAGGGTAATGTTCGGAGAATCAATTTTTGATTTTGTTCAAAGAAACAGTTTTTAATATCCTTTGACGCCGATAAAGGCCCGCTTATTCGCCAGGGCTTTAAAAAGATTAAGCGTCTTACAAATTTAAGAAAAATATCGCAAGGAAACATGTTTTCGCGCAAAAATTTACCTCAATATATTTTTTAGCCTTATTAGATTTATAACTTGAGACTAATTTAGTGAAAGATCAAACAATGGTTTTACTCTAGATTTCATTATCTATTAATATATTTTTTTTGTATGTGTTCGTAACAAGGTGGATTTATTAGTAACATTGGCTTAAAACATCTTTATATTGAAACTAATTCTATGTTTAAATCTTAGATGTGGCCACATATGTTTTCAAATTCAAATTCAAAATCATTTATATAATTAAGACACTGAGTGACATTTATGAATGTCAAATTGGAACTACTGATAAAAATGATAGATCGACACAAACAGACGCCACAGATGTACTGTGAAAACATCTAAATCTATTGTCTGCCTGTGTCGATACATAACCTCCAATTCAAAATATTATTTTATATCATACACTGTTTATTACTTTTCAATCAAATTTGTTCAATTTTGTTTATTGTTTCTATGCGGCACATCAGACTCTAAACACAGGACATCATTGAACTTTGACGCGACGCGTCTGAAGCTGTATATGAAGCTTAATAAGCTATTTATTTGTGTCTACTATCAAGTTACGATTATTATTATTAGATATTAGTGGTAGAAGAGACACTGATTTTAGTACGAATAGGCCAGCTCGACCAGGCTGGTACTACCCTCGCACAGAAGATCAACGTAAAATGACAGCATTCGTGCTGACGTGTTTCGTTGGTGAGTGGGAGACTGGAGGGCCAATAATGCAGAAGCATCACTAGGCCACCATGGTGTGGATCACCATTCTGCATTATTGCATTCGATTCGATGTTCCATATAAGTTATCTAGTACCAATAGCAGTGTTACCAGAATATTTTTTTCTTGAACCGCCTCGCCGGAGCGCTCGAGCCCCGAGATCATGGCGCACAGGTAGTTAAGGCGGGAAAGCTTAAATAAATTCCTGAGCTTATTATTGCTCTTACATTTATTATATTCCTACTATTATTTAACCATATTTTTTTTGTAATTAACAGACAGTGAATTTCTAAAGATAGTATTATTTATGAATCTATGGAATTTTTAACATAACCTTTATATAGAAAAATTGATAATAAAATATAAATAAATAATATAGCCAAATCGGCTACCTGTAGCCAGCGGATAAAATAATATCGCCACTCGGTAAGGGAGATGACGTTGTGTGTTAAATATTAGGAAGTATTTATTATTTTTATTGTGTATTAATATGTATTATAATCATCATTAGCATCAACGCCGTAGGTTATTATAGAATAACCACGGCTAGACGAATGCCTCTCTTACCTAATTTCCAAATTTTGAATTAGGTTATGCCATAATGACATTAAGAATATGCTTTAATGGTACCGACGCGTAATAAATGTGAATATTATATCAAAATCGTGACCAGTCACACCATCATTCAGTACCATCACAAACACCCGTTCCCGTTTGGTCTTCAACAATATCGCTTAAACAATAAATCTTATTTTTGAGAACACTGCTTTTGTCACCAACAATTTTCCTTTTACAAACTATACGTAAAAAGGTTTGGTTCTTGCCAGAAACTTAACGTCTTTCAAGACTTCTTATAGTTCTTTACTTTGAAACTGTCGGATGTAAGAAGTCATTTTCCGTACTCGAAACTAAGTTTTGCGCTGGAAAGTTTACGCAAGAATCTCAGTTACGGTTTGAAGTTTGAAAGTGCCTTAACTTAAACGTGAAATGACCACTTATCATAACACTTTTGGCTACTGAATACTACGAAACTTTTCTGGCAAAACTTTAAATATTCGTACTTGGTACTAAAGTTTTAGTAGAGTGAAGAGTTCTGATCAAATTTTAATGTTTTTTCTACTAAAATAGATCATAAAACAGTGTTTATCAGGGCTGTTATTTAATTCTTCTTACTTCTTACTATTTAGAGTATTTAAACTATTTATAGACTTTTGTATGCAAACAATGTTTTGTTTTCCTTCTCTACTGTTTTTTCTACTTGGATCATTAAATAAAATAACAGTAAGCAATGGTTGGGTAAACTTAAGAAGAACCTTAAGGAACATACTCATACAGATACATAATAAACCAAGTCAAGTAAAGTCACTTTATGTTCTTTCACGCTTAGATCTTTGAAACTACGCAATGTGTTTTATTGCGGTTTTCACCAACAGAGAGAATTATTCAACAGGAAAGTTTATATGAATAATACATGCATTACAATAGAGAAAATCCAATAACTTTAAATATTTCTGAGGAAATGCCGTGGAAGTTTCCGTTAGAGTAATATAAAAACAATTTTAAAAAGTACAGCTTTTACGTCTGAGTTATAAATTAATTAATTAATTATGGTTTATTTTTAATAAAATACTGTTTAAAAAATACAATTTAATAAAATTCAATCGTCAGAGACGGAAGCTTAGAAATTGTATTTGTGTTTAAAAAAAAACCATCCGGTCCATAGGTTCATCGATTATTTCGGATATACAACGCCATCTAGCTCCAAGCTAAGCAGAGCTTGTATTATAGGTAGACTTGTACTAGACAACTGACATAAATATATTATATACTTTTTTTGTAAATGCATACGTATTATACACAGAAATCACCCAAACTCCGAAACCAATATTTGCAAATCATAAAAACATTTGATCGGATATGGAAATCAAACCCGAGACCTCAAGCACAGTAGTCGCATACGCTACCATTGTGCCACTGAGGTGGTCGAATACATATTTTATGTATAAAAGAAAGGTAACAATTCAATTTAAATTTAAAAGAAAAGTCAATCAGTCAAGTGTTTATCTAGCTAATTGTAATAATTGGATGTTATTGGTATCTTCGTTAGTATAGCTTAATTATTTCATCTCACTAAATACACAAAACCGTAAACACTTAACCTCAGATAGCGTCAAAGAATTTTACTTTCGACTTCCTTCTCTCTTCTTTTCAAGAACAAGAACTATATATCAACTTTGATTATAAAGGATTTTTTTGTTCATATTATATCTTGCTGTGATATATCTGTACCTTTAATTAAATAGTCAATCAGAGAGCTCTCATTGACCCACTTTTGGATTTTCTTAAAATTAATTGCGCCATTACTGAACACTGGTTTCCAAGTGAGGTGACTTTATTGCTCAGGGATAACAAATACCCCTCCTGTTTCCTTGTTTACTGAAGGCAAAGGGTTGGGCCTTTATCTAAATATAGGAAGGTATAGTCCTTTGTCGTTGAAGTAATGAAGTAATTATATAGTCTTATACTGCTACATTTAGTATAGGAAAATCTGGTTGATTGATAGAATGCCTAATTGAATCGAATGTATTTATTGAAGCTGTAGATAAGTCACTAGATGTAAATACAGTTAGCCACTTCACTTTATCAAATTTGTAGATATTTAAAAATTCTATCTGAATTTATTTTGTTTTAAGATAAATTTGTAGGTATTTCTGTATAGTTATTTATGTACTTAATTGGCTTAGGGTGACTCGTAAAGGTTGCCTTGTGTTGTGTATACCAACATTTTACAAAAATATATAGTTTTAATGGTGCTGCACGTTTCACCCAATCCTATTAGTATCCTATGAGCTCTATCACTCAACTTAAAAGAGGCCTGCCCTATTTAACTTCTCTGAATAGCGAAATCTTATTAAAAAGGAATTTGTACTGAGAGATTTTGACACGTACAACAAATTTATTTATACCAATGTTATTTATTGATTAATTTTAATTTTGTTCTGAAATAGATTAAAACTAAAATAATTATAACAATTAAATTTTAATAATTTTAACTAAACTAATTACTATTCTCAATGGACTATAAACGCCGACTAAAATAATTTCGTCACTATCCGATTAAGTTCCTAGCTATCAGCTCCTATTGATATCATATTTTTTACTTGTTCTGTTCAGTTGAGAACTGACAGCTAGCTGGTAACTAACGTCATCGAGTGTGATCGTTTAAGCAGAAAATTCTCGAGGACAACTTATTTCTTGTATCAAGTTTTTACCCGACTGCGCAAAGCAAAGAAGGGTTATGTGTTTATCAGTCTATGTATGTATGTATGTATGTATGTATGTTTGTTCTTATGTGGCATGGTAAAGGCCAAACGCCTTGGCCGATTTTGATGATCCGTACGTCAATCGATTCGTCTTGACCTCGCGAGTGTCACTAAAAACATTACAGTAAACAATACTCACTATAGTAACAACTAGTCGCCGTATTGTCAAAATGAAAAGAAAAAATTTCGGCGCACCACGTCAAGTGGGGTATCGTTGAATAGGTATTTGAAAATGAATATTAGGTTTCTTTTATCATTTTTCATTTTATAAAACCGTTTAGGATATATAACGATTTAAAGTTATTAGAACAAACAATATCGCATTTCTTACTTATAACCGGATTTTTTTCGACAGTCGGTACCCATTCATTTTTGTGACTTATCAAGGAGCTCCCCGTAAAATTTAAATGGGTCCCGACTGTTGATCCTTCTATTCTGTTTTTAAATTCTGAGGCTTATTTTATTCTTTCTAGTTTTGGTTTTATGCAGTCGGGTTTTTTGTTTTTATCTTATTTTCTTTTTATGGAGTTCTTTTTTCTTTTTTTTAGAACCTTATCGTTACTAGATAAAATTGGAAACTCCCTTTTCTTTGAAAGATACCACCTATACCTATACTTGCCTTTCGGTATTATTTAAATTAAAGAAAAAACACCACTAATTTCTTAACCATGTATTTTATTGTCCAACAGATAAACAAGTTGAATGGATGTTGAGTAGAGATCTGCAGCTCGCGTTTATGGAAGCAGCAGAACATCTAGCTGATATCTGCGGCTTGCCCACTAGGATTATGTCTATCCCCGTACATGTATGTATATAATCTGATATTAGTCTTAGTACTGTTCAGTAATAACTGATTGGTGATTAAACTTCCAATTTTAAATATAAAAAGGCATAAGAATTTTTGACGTGATCATCGATATTTATATAAATCGATGAACGCCGGCTGCAAGTTCAAAAAAATATGACTCATTGTCACGTTCCGCCTAAGCCGAGCGTGCAAATGAGAGCGCAGAACAAGCGATAGAGAGACACGATCGTCTTAAGTGTTTGGCTTGTGACGCATAAATTTCCTCAATGTTTTCCTAGAATGTTATCTAGTAAAATTATAGCCCGTAAACCGACTTTACAGACTACGAATTTTTAAAAAACAACTACTGGACGCGATTTTGTCGTATTTCGAACTACCTATCCAATTTTACTGTAGTTAGAGACCAAATAGTATTTCAAAAATCAATTACTTTTAATTTTTATATATAAAAGTTAGAAAAAAGTTAATGCTTCTTATAGAAGAGAAGATATTAATTCTTTATTCATCCTACTTTCGCGATATAACATTTAAGTTTGATGCCGTAGCGTATTTTAATTTCATTCAAGAAATTACTTCACAAACATCTTGTTTGAGAAGAAAACATATATTAACAGAAATTACTAAAGGAAAAAGGCAAACTACTCTCTGTTATTCTACTACTGTCTCTTGTCTCAACTTCACATTTATATTTACTCAATATTATATTTGTTGTTTTAGTTCAACAAACCTATTTACGGAATGGAAGTACCCAACTTTACCGATTTTGCTGGGCCCGGCGTCATTTTAACGTAAGTACACTATAATATTCCGACTGATAACAATCCTGAATTTATTGATTAGTAAAATTGTCACGTTTTAGCCTTGGATCGTATTAGCCTAAGCTATAAACATTAGGAAAGTGCTTGACGTTTTATCACAAGAGATTACTTTTTTATGACAGTACAAGTATTTTTTACTATAACAACCTTATAATTTATCGAATAGGCTTCTAAATTTTGGTATACTATGTGTTTTTGACAACTTTTTGGAGTTTTCACTGCCTTATATATCCATTAATATCATACACACACACACACACACTCCTATATATATATATATATATATATAGGAGTAGGAGAGCCATGCTTCAGCACAAATGGAGTGATACCACGGGCTTGCAGGAAACCGGTGTGATACAGAGCTTTCGCTGTGTTTCACCGAATGAGTGAGGATACCGGAGACTAAACCCCTCTTCCCATCCTCCTCCCTTCATTCCCCTTCTCATCTCAAAAAGACAGGCAACGCACTTGTAACGCCTCTGGTGTTGCGTGTATCCATGGGCGGCGGTAATCGCTTACCATTAGGCGATACGTCTGCTCGTTTGCCACCTATTTCATAAAAATTGACAATGTATTAGCGAGGATTATTTGGAAAAAAATAATCAGGATTAATTTGTCTATAGATGTTTTCGTAAACAGATTCACGACAACTGTTAATGTAGTGGGTACATAATGATGGTTAAAATAAAATACTAATTTAATGGATTCAAATTAAAACGCAATTATTTTTTACAGTATCGTCTTCTTTTTGGCTGTTGCTCTGACGTCAGGTTCTATGTTGGCTGAACGAAATGAAGGAATACTAGAACGATCTTTGGTTTCTGGAATTACTGGTAAGTCTCCAGCTAGCTGTGTAACTTGATATGTGACTTTATAGTAAAAACATTTTTTACCATAGTACTTAGAATACTGTGTTATGCATAGTATTTGGCTGGTTACGGCCCACGGCTGCCAGTCTCAACGGAGACCAGGAGTTACGCAAAGTGTGTGAGCATACTTGCTGCACTTTCTGCTCTCACTCTCGCAATCCGATGGAACGGATAGCAATCACGCGCAAGACCGACGGCTTTATGAACTCTCCGAGGCACGGGGACTAAGTTCCAAAAAAACCCCAACTTTTAAATTCCTGGCTGTTATTAAGCCTTTCTGTAAACAGAACATAGTACTTTCTTACAGAGCAGAGATTTGACAGGCTTGTTTTTCTAGTGGGTTGGGTCGGCCAAGACTACCATGTGTGAGACGTGTAAGGTTAAAGAAAAACTTTCTCTACTTGTTGTACATAAGCTTTCGTTTTATGAACATTTTGACTATTCAGTTTATATATTTATTTCACTATATTTTATAAATACTACTAATTAGAGCGATATTTTAAATGATTATGCACACTTTACTAAGAGAGAATGATCTTAATCTTTCTGTGGAGCATGCTACGTTAGATACTTGAATTCTCTTGGCGGTCAGATTTCAAATATTTTGAATGTCTTATATAATTACAGTGACCAATATAACTTGAACTGTCATTATATAGAGAATTGACCTTTTTTACGAGGGGAATGTTTTTCGTCATTTGGATGACAAGATGCTTTTAGCACCATACCCTCGGTTGGGGAGACAAAGTATGTGTGGGATTCGCGGAGAAGTGGTCTACCCACTAAACCCCGCAGCGACATACTTCGGTTGTCGGGAGACGATTTAGTAACGCATCGACGGCATTTGGGGTTCTCCCTGCTATATTCCAAAAATGAGGCGTACCTCATTTGTGAATATTTTTATTCTGGGGCGTACCCCAGAATAAAAATATTCACCCCCGAGGCTCGACGCCACTACGCCTCTCACTATTTTACTTAGTAACAACCCCTTTCTCTTTCTCTTTATAAATCCTGAATATTCGACGGTGCTCAAACGTGTGGGATATGATATTAAGATAATTTCTACATCTTACACTCTCGTTACTGCTTTGTTTGAGAATTTAATAGGTACTTCTGTTCGTACAGTAGGGTGTCAAGATATCATAGCATAAAACGTTATGTTACATCAGACACCAGTTTGGTTACATAAAATCTGTTTGAGTAGGCCATAATCGTTATAACAATGTAGTGACAGACAATTATCTTTTTACTACGATTCTTTATATTATAACCAGTATAAGTGTTTGCATTATATGCTATGGGATCTTAATCTTTAAGAACTCAAAATTAAATTGTCGGAAAACCTTAGGCAATAGGCTGACTCGATCGATTCTTTCATTACTAAGTGTATCGTTAATCGTTAGGTAGAAGTGTTCTAGAGTGGAGACCGCGTCTTAGTATACATAGTATAGACCAGGAGGAATGACGGAAGATGGCTGACAGGATCTGGATGCGAGAAAACAAATAAAATTGATGAGTGGCGTGCAATGAGAGAGGCCTATGTCCAGTCGTGGACTGCAAATGGAATCAGGAAGGTGCTTGGGTAGTCACTCCATACCGCAAAAATCCCCAATTTCAGAAAAAAGACAATCCAAATTTTAAATAAACGTAGTACAAGCGGTGTAAAGTCCAATTATACAATGTGTTTTCTTTTGTTTTCAGGTACTGAAATCCTATTCTCACATGTAATTGTCCAGATGCTGATAATGTTCTTACAGTCAGCCATGGTACTTATAATAGGCTTCTTAGTTTTCGGCCTGACCATGAAAGGACCTATAGGATGGGTTATCTTTTTGACTGTCATCACGGGCTTATGTGGAATGACTTTCGGTAAGACTGTTTACATACATACATGTTAAAATCAATCAAAGAAAAAAACCTGTTTACGAGTATAATTTTTTTGGTTGAAATTATGATAAGTTTAAATATTGTTATGAACATAAAACAAAAGTAAATGTCAAGTGATTGTTTCAATTTTACAATTCTAACGTTAAAAGCTTAGAAATGTAAAGTTACCTGGATGTTCGGATACTGAGAAATAAATTGTATTAAATAGAAAACATAATACTTCTTAAATGAAAGTCCTCACTTTGTATTCGTGAATCATGTTATCGTAATTGTTTGCCGCATGCTAGCACCCCATATTATCCATATATCTATACTTGACGACGTATTATAGTATCGTATTTACTGAACGTAAATACCTAACAGTTAAACATTATACTGACATTATTGGTCAAGAATTGGTTGATAATCAGTTTTTTAATTATAATATTAATCTTAGGGCCCATACTTTACTTTGCTATATTGCTTTACTATAAATTGCTCATTTTGTTTATCAGGTTTTGTCGTATCGTGTCTTTGTGACACTGATAGAACGGCTACGTACTTGGCTTTAGGATCGTTCTTACCGATGGTGCTATTGTGTGGAATTATTTGGCCAATTGAAGGTAATGTTACTTTAATAATCTAAAACATGTTTAGCAAAGCTTTTCATACACACTACATACCACTCAAGTTAATATCCACTATAGACTAAGGCAGTATTTTAATCTCACTTGCTTTGAGTACGAGTTACGTAAGAGGCTATTTTAAGGACTAGATGGGAAAATGGGGGAGAAGGACAGGGAAAGGAAAGGTAAAAGATAGGGTATAACAAACACAGAAATTTTATTTTGCTAACCGAGATGAAAGCCCTAGCTAATTCAAGCTAGTCAGGGTCATAAACGTAACTCTTAATAATTATTAGTCTTATTTCATAATTTTTATTTCATCAGTACTTATTTAAAAAAAAAATTGCACGTAAGCAATACATTTATCATCCGCAGATATTACAGTTTCATTACAATTTTAGAAGGTCTTACAGTCGAACTATTTATAGGCAAACTTTACTTCATTAATATGCGTACAATCAACTTACCCTTGAACAAATACCACCTTCAATTTACTTTGATACAACTATAACAAGATTCTGTCTATTTTTAAAAAAACTGTCTCATTATTGTGACTGATTAAGAATACAGACTGATATCAACCCTATTCACTTCCCATAGCGGAGTAAACTAAGCAACACAACATTGATAGTAAGAGGAGGACAACTTGAAACCTAGGGTTTGTTTTAACCAACATGTTTGTTTTTAACAACTCATCTTGTCAGCATGGTATAGCCGGTCAAAACCTGATTTATAAAGGAGGCCAGTCTAGTTCAGTCCAGTTCAGTTAACAGTCCAGCTGTGAACTATTTCTGTTGATGTTTGTGTGATTTACAAATGAGAGAGAGTTTACCAAGGGAGAGCCACGTTTAGGCATGAATGGGCCGGCTCGACCGGATTGATCAAACGGCCTCACAGAAAACCGATGTGAAACAGCTTGCGCTATGTTTCACCAAGTGAGTGAGGACAAGACAAGAGGCCTATCCCCCAAACCTGCTTTCCAACTCCGCTTCCCATTCCCCAAAGGCCAGCGACGCACACGTGACACCTCGGGTGTTCATGGGCGGCGGTGATCGCTAATCATCTGTCGACACGTCTGCTCGTTTTCCCCCTAATCTATAATGGAAATGTTATGATTTTCTAAAATAGATCTTTATTTCCTTCAGGTATGCACATGGTGTTGCAGTGGATTAGCTACGTTTTGCCTCTAACCCTCTCCACGGAATCTCTGCGTTCTATGCTGCAGAGAGGTTGGGATATCGCAAGGCCTTCAGTTTACTCCGGATTCATCTCCACAACTGTTTGGATTGCTATTTATTTAACCACAAGTATTCTATTACTCAAGTTCAAAAAGGGTTGATTTTTAAATAGCATTTTAGGTATTTAAGTTCTTAAATGTAAGGCTTGTTAAAACTAATGCGAATCATTGCAAAACTGAAAAACGAAGTAGTGTTGCTAATAAAATAAGTATAAAATAAGTCGACATATATTTAAAAGTTTTTGGTGTGCTGCTGGTGCCATTCAAGACCGGGTCTTTTTAAAAAGTAATTTTGTTGTTTTGGGTCTGCGGTTTCTTTTTTACTCATTTGACATTTTAATACTTCACTCGTTTTATTTATAGCTAAAATTTCAAGTAAGGTTTCAATTTAAATCTGAAAAAAAATGTATTTGGTTTTTCGCAATATTTTTGTAAGGTTGTAAAATAATTGGATTGTTGCTCAAACTTTAAATTATAGTTGAATGCCATAGTTGTTTATTAATTATATTTAAGATAATTTTGGATTTCACTAATGTCAGTATTAATGGCATGTAAAACGAACGGAGCATAGAAAGTTTTTTCTACTTTTAAGTTTTTTTGGAGTTAAAAAGTATTTACAAACTTATTTAACTGTGTAATGTTAATTAGCGGATTTGCAAAAAGTGTAACAAATTAGAAAAAAATACATATTTTTTAGAATTACTCTTTTTCTGGTGTAGGGTTTTGGAGGGTAGGAGGGTGTCAATGTACACATTTAGGTTGGATGGAGGTTACAATGTAATATAGACGAGAATTCCTGTTTAATTACGAGGTATTAAAATATAGATTAAGAGAAATCTATCACACTAGGATAGGGGCAAACTAAAACATATATTTATGTACCTAGGTAATGGTTTTTACTATTATTAGTATAGATTG
Source organism: Hyphantria cunea (assembly GCA_003709505.1). Classification (NCBI taxonomy): domain Eukaryota; kingdom Metazoa; phylum Arthropoda; class Insecta; order Lepidoptera; family Erebidae; genus Hyphantria; species Hyphantria cunea. The sequence goes on along the minus strand of PKRV01001304.1, from coordinate 414,435 downwards.
TAAATAGTAGCTTAATTAGTTACTTAATATTATTTAATTAGATTCTAACAATACAAATTTTTGGAAAGGAAAAATACTTTTTTCTTGTAAAGAAGGATTCATTAAGAATCAGATCAAACGTGGTTGTAGATGCAATTTTCAATTGTAGAATAATGTAAGATATATCTTTTTTGCTTTAGAAATGATCATATCGATCTTTTAATTCTTTAATGACATTGTGATAATATAGAGTAAGTTCAATAAAATCCATTTAAAAAAACATTCAGTTTCACTTATTTATCTTTATCAAATTTAGAAGAGTAATATATTGGAGAGCCAAACTTCAATATAAATGGGCTGACTTGACCGGACCATACCATAATAAAACCGAAAAAGAACCAATATATCTTTTTCTTAGGTCATCTCTCTCTAGCCACTCCAAGTAGTTTGCGTTGAGGTTATCACTGTACCTCTTTTTAGGGGCGTGTCTATGGTGTATTTCGTCTACGTGTAAAGAATCTCTAGAGTTGCACACTAGGTTTTCCTTTATGTATATATGAATTAGCTAAGGTGACTTTACTCTGCTTGATTGAAAGCATGAGCAGAATCCAAGGGTGGTGGTCACCAAGCTCATTGCGAATGCAGACAAAGCAGCATGGTGACTGATACGACATGTTGGAATCTGTCCGCGACTTTTTCTTGTTCCTGTGATGCCCATGAAAGGAAGACGCTACGCCACGATTGACGAGATAAAGACGGCATCGAAGGAGGAGCTGAACAAGATACAAAAAAATGATTTTTTTAAGTGCTTCGAAGATTGGAAAAAACGTTGGCACAAGTGTATAATGTCCCAGGGGGATTACTTTGAAGGAGACAAAATAAATATTCCCGAATAAATAAATAATTTATGAAAATACAAAAAATTCGCGATTCTTTTTGAACACACTGCGTACTAAAGCGGCCTAGTGAGATGCTTCTGTATCATTGGACCTACACACGCATACTCGACAGTACAAATACTGTCATTTTAGACGGTCTTCTGTGTGACAGTAGTACTGCCCCGATCGAGCTGAAATCAACGCTTTGGAGTACAACTTCAAAAATATTTTTCGGTTGTCTCGTTTATTGGTTGTTGTGGAAAGTCTTGGGGGAGACCTCGATGGTGGAAGGTGATGATGATGATAGTTTAATTATAAAACAAAGTTTAAATGAACATTTTATATACCGTCTAATGGAGAGTTTTCAAACTGTAAGAGATTCAAGGCCTTTCTAAATTACAACCATATATTACGGCATAGGTTTCGGCAAGTCTTAACTGGCACGATGCAGCATTATTGTGGAATTGTTGCTCTGGTACTCTGGCGTGAGGATTTACTGCTACCTAAAATTGCAATGAATATAATAATGCATCCAATCTATTTAACATCCAACAGTAAACAGCTGGTAAGTGCAAAAATATTGTGCTCATAAAGTTTCTTTAAGAATTATGTTATTTTAATGAAATTAAACTGGCAGCTATAACAGTTCTAATAACAATTGGTATTATAGGGATTAATCTGTTATATAATTGATAAGAACATATTGAAAATTATATATATGTAAGATTTTTCAAATAACTTTCATTTTCTGATCAATGTAAAAAAGGGTTTTGTGTCAGGCAATATTATTGGCAGGTGGAACAGAGTAATGATTAAATATGATATTTTTGTTGGATCAAATCATGTGAATTGCTTTCCTGGTCAATCTAAGTAGGTTCTTCATAAAAATATGTACCTGTCACTGAATTAAATTGATTCACGGTATGTATTTCTTTGCTAAAGGATTAATGATAATTGCTTTTATTAGCTTACTAGCTTTTGCCTGTAGAACCACCCGCGTGAGCAAAGCAGCCTATGTCCTTCCTCAAGAACCAAAATTTCTCCATGGGCAGTTTTATTGAAATCAGTGAGGTGGTTTAGCGGTAAAAGGGTATCAGACAGACAGAGTTACTTTCAAACTATAATATTAGTATGGAGTATGGATATTTAGATTTGTGATCACTTACTTTAAACTTGTAGTCTCCTGGTTGTAAGTCAGTTACATCCACCCATTGGCAGTCGATGTTGTAATAATAAATGTCTGAGCAATTTACTGATATACCTGAAATAATTATTGTTATGTAAAAGGGAGTACCCATATAGATTGTATGAATTAAACTAGGCCGGTCTTTTTCTAACACAGATAATTAGTATTGCCATTCAATATGGTAACACTGCCAGTCTATTTTTACACGTTGCCAATAGATGATGCTGATAAGATTTTTTTCGCTTGTATGTAAATACATTCCTTGCATTTTTCCTAATATTTTAATTCAAGTTTAAAGCAAGATATTCATAAAACTGTTGTCATACTGGAACCTAAATTAAAAATCTGGTTTTAATTAACATTATTTTAAAGGTTTTTTAAAGGTTGCCTGGAAGAAATTGCTTTTTAGCGATAAGGCCGCCATTTGTACATGGTCGTTTATATGTTATGCTCCTGAATGTAAACTGTTTTAACTGGTGTACAATAAAGTTTATTCTATTCTATTCTATTCTATTTTTCACCATTTGAAGCATTCAAAATAATTTTATAAGGAAGACTATGCGTATAAGACATTTATGAACTGAGAATACATTACAATACATAAGGGAATCCGTCTTGAGAAAACGTGATAAGCAATTGAGACAAATGAGGCTAGCAACATTAGCAAGACGTGCAATGTAAACAAGACAAAACTCCAAACCATCCCGATGAAGATTACACTATTATTCTTTGCCTCGACTACAGGATATAAAACATTTAGTAAATAAGTGAAGATTTATTAAAATTATGAAGATCAATACCTTGGTCACCATAATTCTTGCAAGAATACTTCTTCTCAACTCCTGGTAAACAACTGTTATCTTCTAAACAGAAGGAAGCCTTATGACCTTCTGCAACTCTTTTGCCTGAAGCGTCCATTATATCGAAAGTGGCAAATACTTCCATACTGTGATAGTGCCTAGAAAAAAAATGTAACAAAAAAACTAAAAGTAAAAAAATCGATCAACTGATTAGTGAAATCTTATAAAATGTTTTAATGAAAAAGAAGTGTGTATTATTTTTTAGGGAAATTTTTACAATTTGATTTTTCTTTAAAAACCTTGTTGATATAGTAAAAATCAGGTGACGTTCTTGATGCTAAATGACTACTACTGCCCGTGGATACCTTGAACTTACTTACTTACATGTGACAAAGATGCCATTGCCACAAGTGTTTTGGCAAATAAGGCCTAAATTCTGCATTGCCAGCATTCAGAGAAGATGCAGTAAAGCGGAGTAAGCGACGGGTCTCAAATTGCCAATCTGGATTAGTTTTTTGTATCTGAAATATAATTTCCAGAATATTTGTAATAGCAGAAATTTAGCAAAACACGAACTAGTTTTTTTATTTAGAAACAAAGTTAGCGCAAGGAGGAATGTGAAATTTTGTAAACATATTTGGTTTATGTGAAGACGATGCATAGAAATCGACGAAACATTTGTACTTAGCTGTATTACTGTGACTTAAAAACGGTATAATTTATCGTCGTTTAAAAAGCAGTGACAATGAAATATATATTTTTATATAATATTTGTCGTGTGATATCGGTCATTAAATTGATAAATCATCTTTACATTCAATATTAGATTTTACAGTATTACATTCATTTTGATTTAATGTTTACGATACCTGTGTAATGAATTAAAGCCCTAAGTCCTCTCAAGTATGAAATATACCATCAAGTTGCAATAAACAATGCGTTGCCATTTCTGTTTTAAATTGACTATTCATAACTCAAGTTGTTGCAAATAAACTGGCTAAATGCCTCATAATAGTTGTAATAAACAACAAAATAACTGAACATAATTGATGACTCAAAGAGCATTACGTGTTTTTGTCTTTCTTTCTAACTTCACTCGTTGTAGCAAACAAAAGCACAGCGTTTGTATAGTTGAAGAAGTTTGAAGAATTAGTTGGGTATTTACTGTTCTATATAATTTTGAACAATTACAGCTGATGGCTGGCATTCGGCTCCGCCCGTGTATGTCGGTTATTATGGCAAACGGTTGCCTATGTCCTTCCTCAAGAATCACAGCATTTCCATGGCAAATTTAATTGAAATCGATGTCACTGTTTACCCGTGAAAGCGTTACAGATAGACAAACAAAGTTGGTTTAGATTTTATGATATTAGTACGGAAGTATAGATTGGTATGGATGAAAATGATAGTTAATCTATACTCTATACAAATAAATAAAATTGGATTGTATGTTTATAATATTAAAATACCCGCTTTTTACTAAATGCATATGCAAGTATGCAAGGTACATATACCAAAATAATGTTTTTTTTTACAATTTATGTCTATCTGTCGGTCTGTTTGCCTACCTCTCTGTTTGTTTCAGATAATCTCTGGAACGGTTGGACGATTGTGACGGTACTTTCATTGGCAGATACGTGATGTTATAAGGAGTAACTTAGACTACTTTTTTAGACTAGCTTTGCCGATTGTTGTTGTGTCGTTGTTGTACCGATCGGTAGTACGGTGCACCGCGGGGTTCGGCGGGTTTCATATATATTTAAGGAACTATAGAAACAAAAAAGCAATATACCTCATAAGCAGATTTTGTCAAACAGAATTCTTCCATAGCGCACTGTAACTGGAACATCATCACGTCATGGAGATGAGCTGATCGCTCTATGGCAGTAGTATCAAGCACCAAGTCTGCTAAATAGTGAGTGCAAACAACAGCTGCGACATGACCTGAAATTGGAATAAATAAAAGTTTTTGAATATAAAAGCTGCCGTAATGACTCTACTCTGCCTGATGGAAAGCATTAGTAGAATCCAAGAGTGGTGGTCACCATCTTTATTGTGAATGTGAACAACGCAGCATGGTGACCCCACACTATTCTTTGACACTAAGGCATATATACACAAGAACAGATACTTGACACCTTGACGCTCTAACATATGTGTTGTATAAAAAAAGTCACTGAATTCTAAACGGGTCTTGTGCCTGTATCTGCCTCCTGTTGGGGTATATAAATATTTAAAGAGAGGGAAGACAAACCTCGCTTTGATCAGAGGGCTTACTTAAAGGCTGGCAACGTACTCCACGGGCATTGGTAGTCATCTATTGGGTAATCTATGGGATAGTTGTTAGGTCAAACAGTTAATTATATTATTTGACCTCATCCCAAAAAAATATAACATCGAATGCTATACCAAATTAAATTCTTGAGTAGTGGAATAAACTTTTGTAACAATTTGCTACCTAACTTTACGGTATCTAATATGTATGAAAAGTTTTCAAAAACTTATTCTTTTAGAAAGAATACCAAGTAGGTAGTCAATTTGTGTGAATATTTTACCGAAGTCTTACATCCATTGGCCTTTTTGTTTCTCAAAGTGAAAATAATGATTAGTTCATTGTTTTCTCAAATATATTTACTTATTCGGTGATTAGAAACAATCACCGAATAAGCAATGACGGCGCGGTCAGTACCTAGATGGGTGACCGCTGGTGGCATGTTGCCATGAGCGTCTCCGTGATTCGGAGATCACGTTAAGCAGTCGGTCCCGGTTGTTATCATAGGGTAACAGTCGTGAATCTTAGTTGGAGGCCAAAACATCTAACGGCAAGATTACGTAGCCACAACGTAGTCTTGCCAGTCCCCAACCCGCACTTACGTATGGCCTTAGCCCTCTCCTGAGAGGAGACCCGAGCCCAACAGTTGGGCATTATGGATTGATGATTGAGATGAAGGTTTATAAGTAAAATACGTGCATAGTAGAAGATATTCGAGAATTTCAAAGACTTCAGTGTAATGCTAAGCCAGGTAGTTAGAAATTCATACTTTACTAGTAATCAATATTCTTTTGAATTAAAAAGAAAATACGATTTATATAACTTTGTTTTATATGTCGGAGAGCGAAAAGTTTTAAGTTTAATTTAGGTTCATTTTATTTATTTTTTCGATTATTTGAAATGTCATACTGTGCATTAATAAACATGGCAGTTTGGGTGGAATCTGTGGACGGTGTACATAAAAAAAATTAATAAAAAGAAAAACATCGGTGGGTAGTTGGACAAGACGAAGGGTTATAAAAAGTATTGGAATGATTGAATAGGGGTTTTTCTCAGCCAGCTTCTCGCAGGCGCTTCGCAGGTCCCCTCTTCGGAGGGACGACCGGCGGTTCGAGCCTCGAGGCTGGCCAAACCCAATGACCGGCTCATAAAAAGTGAGCCGCGAAGACATCTACTTTAAGGACCCCAGCGCTCCCAAAAGTTTCCTTGCCCCCATTTACAGGGCGGGAAGAAAGCAAGCGAAGCGAATAGGGGTTGAGTCGAGTCGTGCACCTTCCGCAGCGATCACCACATTTCGCTGTAAACCTAATTACAAGTTATCAAGTGCATCGCGTTGTATTATGTAAAAATGATTTGTGTTTCTAAATAAATCAATTGTGATCTATTTCTCTGTGCATTTATTTTTGGAGCGTGACGATGGATGGCGATTCTGACTACCCGTATAATAAAATTATGGATCGACCACCGCTAGGTCATGAGCACTCTCCGTCATATATTCTTTACCTATTTAGACCACGAACTTATGATAGCATCACTATTAGCAAATCATAATCAAATTTACATAGTATTTAGTATATATGTTCCGATTCGTGGATTCCAGCGTGTGTCAAAGATTTTCCGCTGTTTGACTTAAGGCTAAATATTTTATTGCTTAAAAGTACTTAAAATAATATTAAAAATCAAAGTATGAAATATATTAGACGTATCATTATACCAACAATATATATAATTTCTCAGGCATCAAACTCTCAACGACATTTTGTCCCTCATTGGCAGAGCGTGTACTATATGCACTAGATAATTATATATAAAATATATACCATGTATGTATATATATACGCTACCACTGCGCCACGACTGCTTCGGTGGCGCAGTGGTAGCGTACGCGACTGCTGTCCATGAGGTCTCGGGTTCGAATCCTGGGTCGGACCAAATGTTTATATGACCTGCAAATATTTGTTTCAGAGTTTGGGTGTTTTCTATGTATAATATGTATGTATTTATAAAAAAAAAAGTATTTATGTATTCATATCAGTTATCTAGTATCCATAATACAAGCTCTGCTTAGTTTGGGACTAGATGGCGTTGTGTGTTAGGTGTCCGAAATATGTAGTTATTTATTTGTTAAAAAAAATATACTTATTTTCTTGGAAATATATAGGCATATACATATTATATTCTAATAATATAATTTCCTATTTGCGAATGCCTGTCAATAGCTGTGTAGTTATTAATTTTAGGGTCTAGAAAGTGTATTTATATGCTGTTGGTATTCCAAAAAAATGTAAAATAAAAAAATAAAAAATTATATCAAATACACCCAAACTCCGAAATAAAAATTTGCAAATCATATAAACATTTGATCTCATTTGATATGATTTGAGGGATCGCACTCAACACCCCAATCACAGTAGTGATATACGTTAGCACTGCGCAACCGAGGTAGTCGAATGAATTGTCAAACGTGTTGCTAAACGCAAATCTCAAGAACCAGCTGGTAGCTTAAAAATAAAAAAAAATCGCTTACCAATTAGGTTTTCTTATATGTTCACTAAGCAATAAGATATATTTTTGTTATAGAGTATAAAAAAACCTAAAAATGGTGACGAAAATAGTAGGAATAACACTTTTAATAAAAACATCTTCGTCAACAGAACGATGTGTATTTTTTTTACTGATGGGTCTGCTACTCTGCCCTGCATACTACTCTGACTGATGGAAAGCAAAAGCAGAATCCAAGAATGGTGATCACCATATTCATTGCAAATGCAGATAATACAACAATGTAGCATGTTAGCCACACCGGGGCGGCCTAGTGATGTTCTGAATTACGGTGCTCTCATTTTAAGTTGATCTTCTGTGCGAGGTTAGTACCGCCCGGTTGAGCCGATCTGTTCGTGCTGAAATCAGCGTGGCTCCACTACCTTGTGTCAACTCTTTCGAGCCAGCTAGTTTTATATAAAAGAAATAAACTAAAGTCTTAGTTATATTTTAGATCGTACCTAAAGGTTTTTGTGTTTTGAAATGTAAAGTATTTTGTGTTTCGTTGTTAAAACAACAATCACAGCTACCATCGACAAGGAAATCGGTTATATTTAGTCAATAAGATTTATTCAATTATAGAAATATTCAAATATAGAAAAGAGTTATTTAATTATATTTATTTTTCTTTTACATGTTATTTTAAATTTATTGCAATTGATCTTTAAGTGCTGATTATATCGTACCCGGTAGTTCATTTTTATGTATTAACGTAGCTGAGCCTGAGCTGAGCTGGAAAATAACTCCTAGTAATGGCTAATATCATCAGATATCTGCCAGGGATAGTCCCGTCTAAATCGGTCAAGCCGTTTCGGAGATTAGCCAGAACAAACAGACAGACAGACAGACAGGCGGACAGACCGATAGACAAAAATAGAAAAAAAAATGTTATTTTGGTATATGCACCATGTATACATACATATAAATTTACTTAAAAGCGAGCGGTTAATTCAATTATAAATAATCATTTATTAGAAACAGACACTCCAATTTTATTTAATTGTATAGGTTATGCTATCGTTTACTAAATCTCCTACTTTGTAATTGAAAGGGATTAGAATATAGTAATACACAGAGTATTTTAAGATAATGAAACTAATTTTAAATTCATAGAATTTCTGAAAATTTAAAGATAATGGGGTCTATGACCCCTGTTTTAGATGCGTTGCTCTAAACAATTCTAAACTGATAAATGAGAGTGGTTATTAATGTCAAGCACGGGAATTACGTGATTCAATTTGCATCACTAATATGAATTATAAGTTTAGTTTATATCACTAAACGCCATGACAGGAAATTGTTCGGAACTAATCTATATTATGTAGCTGGTAATGTCTTAAATTGATATTTGAATATTATGTAGGCTCATGAATAAATAAGTAACATTAATGATCAATAAAGCTGACATGAAATTAGGTACAATATAATTCTGTAAACTTTGCTACAGTGTAGTTTTATTTATAAAAATTTTATTTCGTTTGATAAAAGTTCTTGTTTAATTTAAGGGAATTCTTTTTTGCAACATTAATGTGATGTGAGTGCATAAAACGTGAGTGCACGTGCACGAACATTTGGTCCGACTCAGGAATTGAATCCGAGACCTCAAGCACAGCAGTCGCATATACTGCGCCACCGAGGCACTCAAAAAAGATCAGATAAAACGGGAGTGCACGTTTTATCCACTAGGATAAAGTTATTATACACAAAAGCAAAACAAGATTTCAAAACTCATTGTAAATATACAGTCAAAATTATTGTTCCGGTCACGTAGTTCTAAGATTTTCTTAGAGATACAAGAAGTAAATAAACCAGTGTTTTGAGATACCCACCAAAGTTTTAAGACAAGGTTATAGTCAATTGTGGCTAACCAAGAAAACAATCTTTTGTTAGGAAAGTCCTCAATTGCTAGTGGTGTTCTTCTTTGGGGCACACACATATTATCTGGTACCCATAACACAAGTTAAATCTTAACATGGGTGCCAGAGTTCAACTACACTTATGCTCCGAATATTTGTCGTTTAATTTTGTATGTATAACTTTATCTTATCTTATTATACTTTAGTAAAGTCTCCAGCGTCTACTTATCAATACAGCGAACTCGTGGCGTTTACTCTTTTCCTCGATTTCTCTGTCGGATAGGGGTTTTGGTTAAATATATAGCTAATCACTCACCAGCTTCTCCAGGACAAGTCACGTCTCCATACTCTTCATGGTTACACTGGAAAAGATTGGTTTCATTCCCTTCACAGTTCACACCACTGAGCACGATCTTAGAGCTGCCAAAGTAGTTAGTTTGTGCTGCCTGTTCCGCATATCCTAATGCCAGATGGCGACAGACTGCGGAAGCTTCGTAGAGGGTCCAGCCGTCCGGACAGATACTACCCCAGGTGCCATTGTGGTAAAACTGTGAATGAATTAAATTTATTTTAAAAGTGTACTGCAATGCTTTCTTTTACTTATTCAATTACAACTACCATTGGATTTTGTGTCGATAAAAAAAATAGAATTTGGACGAATTGTTTGTTTTCTTCAGGGTAGGATAGGTCAACATAACACATTATATTTAGAGCTCTCTTACTTTATATTGATGTCTTATCTCTATAAACTTTGCTTTCTTTTATATATTAAAGTCAACTACTGTATTGATCATTCAAAAATTTGAGCTTTCCACTTCCACAAACACTATTCTATTCCTATCTATGTACGCTTACTCTGATAACGTAAAATTTAATCTCTTCATAAATTTATATATATATACATTTTAGTTCATACAATTCTTTAAGGGGTCTCTTATTCAAATCAAGTCTTATAAGTAGTAAATTTAGACGAAAGAACTGTTAGTAAAATAAATAGAACATTTGTTCCGGGTCGTTGATATTCAGATAAATGTTTACACACATTAAATGGGTCAGTTCACTTGCTTGAATGGCTGAATTTATTTGCCTTCATTATGATAACCCTTCATTGAGCATAAAATATGATGGAAAAGCGATATTTTTATCGAAGATTCGATAATCTTGTATGATTTCATTATACATAATTTTACACTTTACTCTGCCTGGTGGAAAGCATGAGCAGAATCTGAGAGTAGTGACCATCACACTCATTGCGAAAGAAGGCAATGAAGCATGGAATTGAGTCAATCATCACTACGGATCAATAGTAGTACATTATTGGACATATTATTATATTTGCTCTGCTCAGCCTGATGCAAGCAGAATCCAACAGTGGGAATCACCATTGTCAAATATGGATACAAAAAAAGCAGACAATGCAGTACGGCGTTCCATACTATAGTGGTTTTGTGAGATACTTTTTCACGCCTCGAAGCGATATCTCTCCGCAACTGCAGAGGCCAAAGGGACGCGGTGGTATATCGAGACTGTTGATAATGTGGACTGCTCGGCACTACAACCGCATATGCCCGTCCTTACAAAGGAGGTATTGACTTAATATTATGATGTTGATGTTCTCCAAGCCGATTAAGTGACACGGACACCAGCCAACTACGCAGGAGATATTATAGTGTACAAGTGTGTGCGCCAACACAGTTGAAGCTCTCTGTTCCCTCTCATAATCCGTATGACGGTTAACAGACACGACCGAAGAGAGACCAGGCGCAGAATCACAGCTCGATCGACAGCTTTACGTGCTCTCCGAGGCACGGGGTTAGACCCCAACTTCCAAACTCCGAGCTGTTATTAGGTATTTCTATAATCAGATAAACACAATAACACTTTTGGCCGGGATTTGAACCCGAGGCCTCTCGATTGATTTACTATTATAATATTACGTTGGCTAGACGGATTGGTATAGGGTTTAGTCCGAGTTTTCCTTCTTTTGCAGTGATTTTGTCCTGCGTAGTTTGTTCCTTTAGTCGCATTTTACGACGCCCATGGGACGAATAGAGGCAATTACACTCTGTACTTTTGATACTAGGGATACATTAATATATCCTTGTCATTTATTGCCTAAAGCCATATTACAGTTACACATTTTTTCCTTATGAAATATTTTTACAAGTTCAGATAAAATCCATTTACTAAATTACGTGTCAAAGGGCAAGTTTCAACAATACCTGATAAATTTTCAGATTTTATGTATTATATATTTATTTCACAAATTATCAGATAAAGGTTGCTAATACACAAATGTTTCTGACATATTTGCCTCTGTGACATATTTATCTATCAGGTAAATTCAGTTTAGTCTCTCAGGGACATTAACGTGAAACGGGCCATAAATTTCAAAACTTTCCAAGACAAATATCAGATGATGTATTCATTCAACTCACCTCTACTCTGCCTTCATTATTACTATTCCCACCAGCTAGTCTCAAGCTTGTACTGCTGAGATCCAAAACTTCATGCAACTTCTTACTTTCTCGTTTCTTCTTTACATAATTTTTAGGCATTTCTGTTTTGTTTATACATTTAACGCCGGCTGCTTCATCGGATTCGCAATCCGAAGAACCCCAACCAGTGAAAATACAATGTGAAAGTGATGCTTCGTCACCTTGACAGACTACATCATCCATCCAGTATTTTGCTGGAAATAAAAATGTGATTGAAATAACTTTTAGCCTTGTGATAGTTTCTTGTATAGAATTCTATATAAGAAATTACCATCAAAGGATACGAAGAAAGATCAAAGAATATGGAAGATTTCATAATAGTAGTAAATATAATAGTTAGAGAATAGTAAATATTTGTATTAAGATTTGGGGGGTTACAATTTAAATATTATTTATTCCAAAAGGGTATCTTAACTTCAATATATATAGTTCGCGGCCCACTTACTACTTGAAAATAATTACGCATAAAATACACTAAGCTCATATATTGTAATTTCTTAATGTAAAATTTTGCAAAATAATTTTTTGTTTGAGTAGAATGTAGTCATATTGTATAATAATTAATTGTGACTAATGCATTACACTATGAAAAGTAAAAGAGAGGAACAAATTTCGCAGTTGAAATAACCTATTCATAAGTTCTACTGCGAATGCGAAAAAATAGTTTTTTTATGGAATAGGGTGCAAACGAGCAGACGCCGGATGGTAAGCGATTACCGCCGCCCATGGACACCCGCAACAGCAGAGGCGTCACAAGTGTGTTGCCGGCCTCTGGGGGATGGGGAGATGAGTTGGGGCATGTGTCGGTGTATCTGTCTATCACTTAAACGACTAAAACACAAAGAATAAAACGAAAAAATAATGTGTATATTTCGGGACTTCGTGTCTTCATGATTCCTGACCTAATAGGTGCTCAGTAAAGAGATGCGAATGTCAGAGATCACACGGAAATAAACATGAGTCAAACCGCTTAACATTTAAAATGATTATATTAACAACACTCAATTTAACTTCAGAAATGGTTTTAATATGGAATTTAATTTCAGGCAATACAGAAATAAAATTCCACTGTGACGCCATTGATGTGAAAATATAGGTGTAGTGGTTGATTTTTGTACAGATAGAATTAAATTACCTGTGGTTTCTCCGTATTGGCTACCACGAGTAGCCACACCAGTTTTGTTGAAGGTTTGGCAGACTACATGAGCTGCAGCGTCATCCCAGGAATCATCGCACACAGCTCCCCATCGACCGGCGTGGTAGATGTAGACATTCCCTGAAAATTTCTTCGAATTACCAAAACTATTAAAATTTTTTAATAACTAACATTTTTATGACTATATCTTACTGAGTAAATATCTACATGTTTGATATCAAATAAATTATGATAATTTTTGACTGATTGATTTATTTATAAGTTTTTTTTTTGGTTCGGTGTGTCGCTATGCAAGTGATCACAATTAAATCGTGTAAACACATTTACTTAAGATACAAGTAAGGAAACAAGACACTTTTTAATAATTATTAAGATCTGCGGTGAATAGATAACTAATACAAGAATGACGGTAGCCTTCTTATACCGTAAAAAATTAGTTTATTCCTATTTTTTAGGACTTGGTATCGCATTTTTCTACTTTGAGAAAATGTAGGCCTTACCTATATGACACCGAAAATATTTTTTTTTTTTAAAGACAACTCTCGCATTAGTAATATACATCCTCTGTCACGTGGGACTTTACAAACATACATGTAACGGACACAACGAACACGCAGACTCAATTAGTGAATCACACAGTGTTGTCCCATGTGGGATTTGAACCCACGATACTTGGCGCAGTAGAAATCAGCATGGCGCAACCGCTAAACCACTTTTTTTTTGTACCTGTGGAAACCCCCTCGGGCCTTCACCCCACCGGGGTTTGCGGCGGGGCGGTGTGTCGGAATCGAACCGACTAAAACCACACGGTGTGTCAATCTGCGCCTGAGACGGGAGAGTTCCGGGAACCGCTTTCTTACGCCATCCGGAACCGCTAAACCACTAGACCAACCGTACAGTTGAAGTTGATTGTTGTAAGTAATACACATAACTTTGCCTGAGAACGAGTTTAATTTTTAGGCATCAGTAAGCCCGCCTATAAATGCTAAGCGCACATGCTTATCATTTCTTTGATCCTTTTGCACATTCATTTACCTTCAAATCTGTTAGGTCCTCCAACTAATTTGATTCTTCCATCCAAATATCTTTGCTTGTTCAGTAGTTTTTGTACAAAAGCTGCTCTCAGAGCTCGTTCGGTTTCATTCAAATCTTTACTAAAAACTCCAACTGTGCGTATCACCAATAATATTAACACTATCGATTTTATTATAAGCTTCATGAATCCCATTTTGCTATCCCCACTTATAGTAAAAAAACGGGTGAATATATTATTCTAATCAGCACTAAATTAATTTTAATTAATAAATCCGTATCACACAATGACCAACTTTATTGTACTCGAAATATTTTCATGTTTCGTTTTAAAGGACGGTGGACGCGACTTATATAAATGCTTATTCACAATACAATGGCATTGCTATGAACTCCTTTTAATTACTAGTTCAATGTCATGATGTATGGTGATGACTTTGCCACAGACGCGTTGTGTTGTTCACTTAAGGAGGAGACTAATGTGGTTTAAGAAGTCCGTTGAAAGAAAGATGAATTATATTAATATAATTTCATATCTATATCATAGTTGGAAATCAGAATTTATTACATGGTAGTATAACTTTTATATCCTAAGGACTGTATAAATATTGATGATTTTCTCTAGTCTTTTTACAAAAAAAGTGACGTACGTAAGTATAATTTCTACATTTAGAATTAGCTTTTGTCCACGATTATGTCGGTTATCACGGTATATAGTAGCTTATGTTCTTCCTCAAGAATCATTTAAAATTTTGACCAAATTGGTGCAGCGGTTTAGCCGTAAAAGTGGAATTATAGAAAGATAGATATACTAAATAATGTTAGTATGGATACTACAGTTTCGCCAGTTCCTGATAAGTTTCAAATGGTTAAAGGGCCACGGCCCAGCGGTTGAAGTTGTGTTGTAGTGTATTTGTTAATCGGCGCGAGAACTTCTATTGCGCGATGCAGGATTGGTAGCGTCTTCGTACACTACGTGACTCTGTTGTTCAGTGTATGTATGTGAAAGTCGCCACACTGCCATATAACGTTATGTTCTTAATGTTGTATGAAAACTGCATTCATAAAAAAAATATTTCATTTTTCTTTTGTTTAAACGCTTTCGTTGAAGACGAACGAGATTTTGGGCCTTATAACATAAAAGGCATGCAACTTAGGAACCACAAGCACGTTGGCGGTCTTTTAGGTCTACAGAAATAAATAAATATTTCGGAAATCAAACACACAACGCCATCTGAGTCCCAAGCTGAGCTTATGTTATACGGATACTAGACAACACATATAAGTACACATATACTTTTTTTTGTAAATACAAAGAAAGCATACAAACTCCGAAACAAATACTTACAGATCATACAAACATTTGGTCCAACCCGGGAATCGAATCCGAGACCTCAAGCACAGTAGTCGCGTACACTACCACTGCGCCACCTAGGCAACTAAATCAGGCATTAATATAATATAAACCTCATTTAGATAATGTTTACGTAAAAGTTTATTTCAATATTTTTAGCTATAATGTGATGTACAACATAAAATAGACTATCAAATGAGCAAACAGATAAAAATTATATCCTATTCAGATTAGCTGTATTCGACAATCTATTAATATTGTAAAAAAAATAAAAAGAATATACCTAAATATACAAAAATAGTACTAAAAGAAAATCATATTGAGAAGCATCTCCTTAACATATTAAGATCTATTGGTACGGAACACTTCATAGAACATTGTTCCATTTAACCTAAATATATACGCTATCGCGAACTGCCTCTTACAATATTGAATTGTTTGTTTAAACAGTACTGAAACAAGCAAATATAGCTCGTATTTTAACGCACGTTATGGCTTAAATAGATTGTTGTACAATCGCATCACAACAAACGCAAGAATTCATTTGGAAAAATGTGAACGACGTTAATTGTCCGTTTAATCAAATCTAGTAGTAGATAGTTGGGGTAATAATTTAATTTTTTTTGTGTTAAATAATTTATTTACAGAACATAGTGTTCAGAATCTTCTTTTAAGCAAATAATGCCTGTAGTAGAAGACTCTGCTCCTCCACATTAAACACAACTTAATAATTAACTCCATAAAGCATTACTAAAGTGAAGATACATCGCTTACATGTGTGTGTGTGTGTGTGTGTGTGTGTGTTTGTGTGTGTGTGTTTGTGTGTGTGTGTGTGTGTTTGTTTGTGTATGTGTGTGTGTGTGTGTGTGTGTGTGTATGTGTGTGTGTATGTGTGTGTGTGTGTGTTCATTAGCGTGTCTGTTTATGAGTATCCATAAGTATTCCATCCGTAGATATTCATAAATACTAATCCGAACACAAATAACTAAATTTGCAAAAATTAAGTGTAAATATCACTAACATAAGCCAATAGCACATTTGACTGCTACCTCAAAACCCTTTTCTTATTGGTGTACCATTTAGGTTAGATAAGATTACACTTATCTTTAACTACACTTATCTTTTTTAGTACTTTTAGATGATAATTAATTTCATTAAGGACGATATTAAATAATATTAGGAATTGTCAGTTTTGAATATAATATATCTGTAATGTAATTAAAATATTTTAGCATATTGCGGTTAATATTCCAGTAATACCTATTTTTATTGGTGTAATAAAAATACTATTAAAAACAATATTTTTAAAAATATTTTAGCACAACCTTTTAATGTAAACGTGTGACATTATCTAAATCAAGGTTACTATGCAGCTCATTATAGTAATTCAGCTTGTTATAGTGCACTTGACCGAATTGTCAAAGTTCAATAATAACAAATGCATTTTAATAACAGCAATTGTAAATATGCATATATCAAGGTCGATTTGTTAAGTAAAATTTTGTGCAATATTACAATAGAATGTAAATGTGGTAGCTTTCTGAGGACTAAGATATTAATGTTTAAATTTTCTGAGAACCATGAGAGTGAAGTGATAATTTTCTGGGATCTTTAAGATATGGATGTGGTAAATTTCTATTACCACTTCTCAGATAATCATTTGCGTTAATTATGTTGTTAAAAACTCTCTGATCTAAACTAAAAGTCACTAAATATGTTTTTCATCCTGTTAAATCTAGCTCTAAATGTCAAAGATTGAACAAAATTAGGTATATTAAAAAGTTGTTATCTAAACATGTACATACAAAAAATAGCATTTTGGAAATCGCTTCACTAAAATAAGGGAATAGAAGATAGTTTAAGTAAATTTAGTGCTAGATAGAAGATAGGCCTATTTTATGTAAAAACGGTTAATTTTATTATACGTAAATAAATTGCAACTTCAAACACATACTAAATTTGATATTGATCGGATTAACAGCACTAATTTGCGATGTAATTGCAGAATTGAGTTCAAATTTTTTAAACTTTAAATTGGGTTTGACGGGGTATAAGGTGAACATTTAGGTTAGGTAAAAAGCTTATTTAGATTCTCAAAGCATTGCGAGCGGTCCTTTTTTTTTTTTTTTTTTTTTGACGTGGTGGAATGCCTTTACGCACTTCGCTTTCCCCCTGCGGGTACAGGGGGTCCACTTCGTGTGGGACTCCTGACTGACACCAGCCAGACTACCCACTAAACCACCACGGTGTGCCACTCTGCGCCTGAGAAGGGAGGGATCCAGGAACCGCTTTCTTACGCCATCCGGACCCCTCCCAGCGCCAGCCCGCACTGAAGCGGGCTCCGTCATCCGATTTTAAAACTCTCAAGGTGGGCGACGTACGGCACACGCATTACGTCGCCCCCCCTCGCGGGTGGCCTCTAAGCGGA